>JAJPGS010001886.1:0-47535 GCA_028654335.1 Alnus rubra | reverse complement strand
GTTTGTTTGGGCGAAAAATATTTTCTAAAAAATATTTTCAGTAATTTTCGGTATTTGGTGCAACCGAAAATGATGGTCAACATAAATCATTTTCAGTTTGACTGAAAAGGCCTCTTTAATTTTTGAAAAATGATTTAAAAATCGTAAATCATTTTATGAGTTTAAACACTTTGTTCTTGCAGGCACGTTCGTAGGAATTCGCCACCGCTGGATATTAGAGTTTGTTGGCAGCCCAAATTTGCGCCAAGGTTTTCGAATTTTGGGATTTGGGCACCAGAATCTGGCATAGTTGTCAGATTCCAGTCAGCCGGTACCTGAATCTAGCCATCTGCGCCAAATCCTGGCCACCGTTGCTGGAATCTAGCAATAGTAGCCAGATTCTAGCGATTCTGGTCGGAATCTGGCCAGTACAACCAGATTCAGACTAAAGTGGCTAGAATCGGGCCATTTGTACCGAATTCTGGCCCATTGCTAGAATCTTGCTGGTCAGTGACGAAATCTAGCCAGTGTTGTCGGATTCCGGCCACAACCACTGGAATTTCGTAATCGATGGTTTTTCTCCGTTGGTAATTTTTTCGTATGAGCCAAACTCCTAAAAATATTTTTAGGAAAAATTATTATTATTATTATTCTGAAAAATGATTTCGTTGAAAATATTTTACGACAAAAAATATTTTATGTCAAAACAAACGAAGCATGAGTCTTTGTTAATTGCCTGCAGCATTAAATGGGAATCAGATCTTTTTATATGGTAATTTTTATATGGTAACAACCATCATTGATAACTACATATATAATCTAATACAATCCTAGAGTAAAGTTATTATGACTTTCTTTTAGGGTAATTATCCTATTCAATCTGTACAATAGAATGGTAGTTAAAATAGCAAATAGATGCTTACGTCTGGAGATGTAATCTTCAAATCAATGAATCGACGTCGATGGTAAAATTTCCCAGTTAATGAACCTCTATTGCCCAAACAAAATCTTCGTTGTTCTTGAGCCGCCTGTCTGTTATCTCTGCATTTATAATACATGATAAAGTTAGTCGAACAAAATATGAAGGGAAAAAGAAAGAAGGGTCCCAAAAAAAAAAGGGGACTTTTGAAGACACAAGAAATCACTAAAGGTCTTAACGTATCAACACTAATCCAACAGTTATCATTACTATTTTTCTAAAGCACTAATTTTTGTCTAAACCAGGCCGGGGAGCTAAATTCTGCAGTCCTCAGGAGAACAAGATCATAACAATGAAAAATTTAGAATAATTGGTGTGTTCTGACTATGTTCCAATGCATGCATGTTTAGGCTTTGTGGGTCAAAATTAAACCATGAGCAGCACTTGAGTCTCAATTCCTAAAAAATTACAAACATTATCTTGTTGGCCCAACTCAAAGGCATTAGTTGATAGGCTACCCAAAATTGATCAAGGTGTCAAAGGCATCAGCTTCAAAGCTCTTCCTATCTATCAAAAAATTCATACATGTCAATAGAAACCTTAATTTGTATTACCTGGATGAGTCAATGCCTTGAGATCTCCCGCAGAACTGACCACTCAAATTATGAAAGACGCGATTGGGGGATTGTCTCTTGTTAGGTTCGATATCTCCGGGTATAACTTAACAAACAACAAGCGATTCTTTTCCAAGGATAAATGCCTTCAATTCAATCACAATCACAAACACAAACAAGTTAAAATTCACTCTATCCCAAAAGTTCAGAAACTACACAACTTTTTTTCCTTGTTTTTTTTTTTACCTACTTTTGGGTTCCAATTCAATTAGACCCCTTTAGAGTTTCATGACTAAAATTAAGTTTAAGCTAATAAAGCATGATTTTGTTCATGAAGCAAAGATCAAATTTCCAATTCCACAGTTCCATGCTCATTAGCCAGGTAAAGGGTCATCTTCTTTTACATTCAATTCTATCATAAACGATCAAAATGGCCCTAAACTTTATTGGGTAATCCTAAATTTAAGCTAATATTGCATATAATTCTGTTGGGGGCATCAAATTTCTATGCTTAACATGCAAAAGAGGACTCGTTTGAGTCTTACCAGTTCCACTTTCCGATCTTGAAAGGATCGGACTTGCGGTAGGTGCAGGAAGCCAAGTTGTCGATCCGCCATTGGGCGAGACGAGACGTCGTTTCAACTCTATAAGCTGAAGAATCGCTCATCCTAGCGAAAGCGAGTGCCGCAGTGATCTCATGGATGCAATCGAAAATACCCACCAACAGGAACTCTCTGGGCTTTCCCAGGTTTACTTCCTGTTCCACGGTTACCAAACATAATATGGAAGAACCAAACAACCGGGCAGACTTGGACTCTTTGTCTCTTTGGACCTGACCTGTGTTCAGAAAGAACAGAACAATATAGTATTCACAATCTTGGGTTGTAGATTGTTTTTCTTACAATTTCTTTCAACGGTTTCGGGCACGCAAGGACTTTTGCGTTGGTGTTGCTTTACGCCATTGATGGTGAAGCTTTAATTGGCTGATGTTTTTTGTTTGTTTGTTTGCTTGACAGAGGTGGTGGTATGGTGGCTTGCACTGCACTTCAGGGCATGGGGATTGGGAGCAGTAATGGGGGATATGATTTTCGTTTGTTTCCTATTAATTGTTTTATCCATGTTGTTGGGGGGCGTATGGGGGCATTGCTTGGAAAGGGAATAGAATTTCCTTTTTTTTTTCTGTCTTTGGTGCTTTGAACCAATCAATGCAAGCAAAGCATCTATTTTCTTTTCCTCACAAACAAAAGCATGTTGGGTGTATAGTGAAGGTTTTTTTTTTTTTTTTTTTTTGAGTAATTTTAAAAAGTGATTAATGTGATATAGAGTAGAAATTTTTTTTATAGAAAGTGAAAAAAAAATTTGTATTATCGTGATTTTTTTTTATTTGAATAGTAATAAAAAATTATTTATATGATATAAAAAGAGGGTTAATATATTTTAGTCTATTTAATTAACAGCCATTTTGTTTTATAAAGTTTTATGAACCGACAATATATTGTGTAACATATAGGTACATCAAATTATCATTTTATTGTAATTAAGTCATTTCGTTAATATTTACCGTTTGTTTGGATGAAAAAAATTATATTTGACCACAAAGCCTTTTGAAAATACTATCGTTTTGAGTCTTTTGACACTAAAATACTAAATTTACCCCATGTAATTATTAATAAATAAAAAAAGGAAATGGGGGTGGCGAGCAAAGTGTCTATGCTGGGGTGCATATGGGGTATTGTTTTCTTTTGCTCAGAAACAAACACGGACATGAGATTATTTGTCATGGGTAACAAAAATGTTCCAAAAAAGATGGCCAAAATTAAAAATTCTGTCATTATTTGTCATAGGGACAAAACCCATACAACTTTTGAGGTAATTTTTCTAAATTTTATAACCATTATTTGTGCACACCTCGCACAAACCACTTTTCTTGTTGAATTATGGGTGGTTATGAAGGTAATTTATGAGCGTAAAAAAGAAAGAAAAGAAAAGGTAATTTATCGATCGCTTTGTGGGACATACCAACTAGAATCCTTTTAGATTTAAGCAAACCCCTCCTTCTTTCCAATATAAAATGACATCCTATCTATGGGGGAGAGTGGCCCAAATGATCACAGCCTGACAGCAGCCAAAGTTGGTGGCCCACTCAAAGGGATTTAAATTTTTTTTTTTCTCTCTCTCTTTGAATAAACACTCTTTTTGGAATTCATTTCTTCCTTTTAATCATAAAACACACTAGATACTAATGTTGGAGTGTATATAGGACACTTGATTGGGGAAGATAGGATCTTAGAGATATAATGTGAGGGACATCTTGTTTGGACAGATAAATCTTATAAAAAAATTTTCACGAGTTTTTGTTTAATATTACTCATACAAGCTTATCAAGTTATACACGATAAACACGATCAGATCAAAACGTAATAAGTACTACTGTGCTCCACCACACTAACAAATTAACGAAAAGAGAAATGTAATTGTATTTGGCTCCACTTAATCAATGACTAGATTTTGGCTTTAGATAAAGATATATATTTCAGTGGGTTCCATAATTAATTATTTTGTTTATGAATGTCATCAATCACCGGGAGAAGATTGGAGTTTGTTCAATTGTGTCTGTATTGTGCAATAAACGTACGTAGCAGCATTCCTATGAGCTCACTACCATAGTAAAGATCAAAAGATCTATCTGGGAACGAGGGTGTTGATCATCATATCGTAGCATTTAGAATATATATATATATATATATCATAAAAAGGGGCAGGAAATTAACAAGCATACACTAACTTGATGAACTTTATTTAGGTTGGATCTTGATCAATACGGTGATATCTCTTTTGAGGGTGTTGATCGAACGGGAGACAACCTGTTGAGAGAACAAAAGGTAGTGTATTTAAAACCGACCAACACTGCATCATTTTATAGATGTGCAATGGTGTCTCTTCCCAACAAGTACTGTAACTCTCCTAAGAATTGCATCTGCTTAATTAACAGATGTCTGTTCACCATGATCAAACATCTTCTATTAGAAGTTTTTCATCGTGGAAGGTTATGGTGTTTGGAGGTGCACCGTGCACACGTACACTATATATTACAGCGTGATCATCCTTTACATTCCTTTCATTTTAGATTTCCCTCGAATCAATGATATGTACGCAAGGTTAGATGCTTTTAGATCGTCATTTGCACATATGCTTTGGGTTCCTCAGCGTGTAAAATATATATGGGCTTAAGTAATGCAGCCAAAAAAGAAGAAGAAAGAGATTATATATATATATATATATTAGGTTGTTCTTTGTTCTTTATTTCGCCATATATTTCTTTGATTTCTTTGTTAAGACCTAACACCTTGCCTATTGGGGTCCTTCGATCCCTTTCTTGCTGATCAACGAAATTAACCTTTAATTTATTTGTTCATTTTTTTAAAAAAAGAAGAAGAAGAAGATGATGTGTTGTCTTAAATTTTTTAAAGAGGTCCAAAATATCCAGAAAAAGACATTTCATTAAAAAACAACATGAAGGAAGACAGTTGGGCCATCTGACCTATCAACTTGATGCATTTGAAAGTTGGAACGTTAGTTGTAGTTTGACGTCGCTATGACAAGTGGCAACCAAAAATTACCAGTTAGCAAATAATTTATTTATTTTTTTGGATGAAATTTTATTTCAAATTAGGTGAGAAGAAATTTCATTTAATTCAGTTTATTAAATTAACATGTACGCCCTAAATGTATATAATTTTTGTATGCATTTTTAATAGAGCAAGTGAGAATCACGTACATGTTAAAAAATACATTTTTACCAACTTGATTAATTAGTCACAAATATCGATTATATATCAAATTAATTTTGTTACAAATATAGTTGTGAATGTGTATAATTAATTTAATTTATATTTTATAAGATATGAAATTGTGTTGATTAGAAGGCCTTTTTGTATCAAATTCTTTGTAACATTAACCATAACGGCCCATAGATCCGATTTCTTTATGAAGACATTAAAGTCCGTTGTCTGATCATATATATATATATTCGAGGGCACACAAAATAAGGCATTCGGTGAGCGAAGGAGCTCGCGTGGATGCTTTACTTTGGGGGCCAAACAAAGTCTAATATTAACAGCCTTCCTTCAACTATAAAAAGAAGAAGCTGTTAGTTGCAAAAGAAAACGAAAAAGCCCAGGCCTGAAACGATTCGGAAATTGAGTGTTTCTTGCAGGATATCGAAAGAAAATTTGATTTGGGCCTTTTTTTTTTGGGGGGGGGGGGGTGTTTAGATCGATGTGACTCAAATTAAAGGCTCCATCCATTTTACCCCCTATCACATTTGTTATAATTATAACATTCTACTTGCCAAAACTTTAAAGTTAACTACACACTCTTTTGTGATTCTGCTAGTAATGGTATATAATAATAATGATAATATATGTGATATGTGATATATGATATGATAAAGTTAATTACCCTACAAAATAATACATTTAAGTTACTAAAAATATCAATAAATCAGCAGGATATATATATCAAGTCTGCAATACCAGAGATTTCCGATGGATTTGGATGGTTAATGAAGAATTGAGATGTTTTTTTTTTGGATGAATCAATGCATTTATAAACCAAACACAACAAATTACATTACTCCAATAAACACCGGATACACCCCAAAAACAAGGGAACAATACTCACCACTAAGCAAAAGCTAACACCCAAACCAAAACTACATCTCAAACTATACTCAGCGAACACCAAAAACCAGAAAACAAAACAACAGCCTTACAAACACTACTACTGTGATAGTTGACCCGAGGGATTCTTCAGCTTCCTACTAGACATAACCCGAGTGCTAACCTCCTCTTTAATCCGATTAATAAGGGTCTCTTCAGTCAAATGAGTATTACCATAGCAAATTAAAGGTCATTCATCAACCTCTAAATATGATATACAGTTGTTGCCAAACAAAGTTTACAAAGTGTATTCTACAGACTTTTACTCTTCAAATTGCAGCTCCAATCCAATACATCAGCCCAACGAACACAAGGGTTAGAAATAAAACAAGCAGCCATCAAATGACGCCAAACCCTTCTACAGAAACTTCATTGGAAGAATAAACGATCAATAGATCCCTGGCAACCTTAACAAAACTGACATAATGAATTTCTAATAAATCCTCAGCCACACATATGGCATTTGGTAGTAATAGCATTCCTAAACACAAGCCATAACAAGAAAGCATGTTGAGGAATGGCCAACAAAAACCACACAATCTGCCACCAAGGGACCTCAGAGACTTTTGTTCGAAGAGAATTCCAAGTCTTCAAACATGAGTAAACTCCCATTCTTGATTTCCACATAGGAACATCAGCTTCACCAATGGCAATACCCAGAAGTTGGCTCTGAATATTAACCAACACTTCTGATCGAGCAGGGGGCCAAATCCAATTTCCATTTTGCAGAATAGCAGACAGTTTAGCATCAATGCCAATACCGAAATCATATACTATCTGAAATCCGTAGGTATCAAGAAGTCTGCCAGCGGGGTGCCAAGCATCAAACCATAGAGAGATATTATGGCCTTTCCCAACTTTAAAGCTCAGAAACTCCTTAGCCACATCACGGAGCTTTAGTAGCTTTTTTCCAACTCTAAGAACAAGCTTTAGGTAATGGAATATGCCAGAGACTCCTTCCTTTCAGCCAGTTTTGCTCTACTTACGCAACCCATAAAGAACCGGCTTGAATAAACAGATTCCATATATGGTTAAGTATGACAGCATAATTCCAAACATCAAGCTTTCTAAGCCCAAGACCACATTCTGACTTGGGGAAACATACTTTGTCCCAAGAAATTTTAGCTTTAGCTTTAGCTTTAGTATCCTTCTCACTCCACATAAATCTGTTAATTTTTTGTTCAATGAGCCGGATCACTCTCTTAGGGAGTATAAACACTCTGGCCCAAAATACTTGGAGGCTAAATAGGATAAAAGAGATTAGCTGGAGAATGAATGAGATTTTGTTGTTATTGTTTATATATCTACTTTACATACATATGCTAAAGTCATAGTCGTTTTTTTTTTTTCTTTTACCTAAATGACTATTAAACTTTCTGCATTTACTTATTTTACATCAAGCGATGTCGTTTTGTCTTTGTTCAACAAGCCACTGCGGTTCATTCGGGGAAGGAAGGATACGGGGGAGTAATGGACCTTTTTTCTAAATTATTTTTAGCAAGTCAATAATGTCATTTTGTCCTTATATATATATATATATCACACACACACACGAGTATTGCTACTAAATTTTTAAGTAACAAATTTGTCACTGTACAGAAAAAAATGGCTCACGTCATTTTCCGTCTCATATTTTTTTTTCCTCCCCCACCCTCCCAACGAATTGTAACACTGGTCACCATCATAAAGCTAAGGAATCTAGCTAGTTGCCGTTTTCCCATCACCATCCCAGGGGCCAGGGCAGGAATGGGTACTAATCTCCGGTCCCACTCAAAAAAAGAAGAAAAAAGGGTGGGGGATATTACTTATGGTTTTGGGTCATGGATTATCAAATTCCTCGACAGACAAAACACAAACCGCAGTTGCTTATTCATTATTTCAGGCATTGGCCAATAGGACAAAAAAGAAAAGAAAAAAGAACAATAATCGATCTGCACATGCACGTCCCAAGGTAAGACTAGAAGCAACAGAGTGCACTAAACTAATTCAGAGAAACAAAGAGGAAAAATAAGACCTCGTACTCGTAGATCGATCACATGAGTACGCAGCCGTCAGTACTTGAATAGGGAGCTTGGACGGGTTCACAGTACATAGGAAATGGTGGATATTGACGGCACATGGACAACGTCTGACAACACGGCTCCGGTGGCTTTTTCTTCACTTCTTCCACCTTCAATATTTCCGCATAGCAAAGCTTCTTCCTTAGCGAGCGGGTCAAGTTTGCCGAGTCAACACCTTCGCCAACCACCACCAACCGATCTTTATCTGACCCTTCTATTGCCACCGAGTTCACTCCTGTGCAATTTATTTTTTAAGCACCTCGACTACTCTACTTAAAACCTAAAATAAAAAGTAGTACTGAGTTTGATGCTAACCATCTGTTGTTGCGGCAATCTTCAAGGCCTTGGTTCTGCATTTATCACTCGTCATTTGCACCTTGATAACTATTTTTTGCTGCACCACAACAGAAAAAAAAAAATATACTATTTAATTTACTAATCCCAAATATATATCCAAAGCTAGCTTTTTTGATGCATGTTTTCTAGAACGAAAAGTAAAATCAAGTTTCACAATTCCCTTGTGTTTTATATTTGCATTAATATAGCTAGGTACGTGTGGCTTGCATATTTTTTTTTTAGAACTATATGCAAATTAACAATACGAAATTAGTAAAATAAGGTTGAAGACCCCGACCTATTTAATTAAATTGGTCAGAATAAGATGAGCCCTATATATATATAGTTTTCTACTAATTTCTCGATATAACCCAAACTCTCGACAGGCGAATAGGAATGATAATGACGCTTACCTTCATGTTTTAGAGGAAGGAGCAAGCTAGAAAGAAGAGCGGCTTAATTCCGTGAGAAAACTCTGGGGATCGGAGCTTAATGATGTGTGTCTATGGAGAAAGAAATTGTAGGTCTTTTTATACACGTACGTACTAGTGGTTTACTAAGCTCCGAATGATATTTTAAGTGTAGCAAGTAGGCATATGGATGAACTTTTATAATAATTGTGGGAAATGACCCTCTTGATTAATTTTTAAGATCCCAAAACTCTCCGTCGTACACATTATCGTCCCAATTCTTTCGAGTACGTGTACCCTCTCATCTAGTTTTGCATTTTAATTATAAATATTCACCTTTTATACTAATAATTAAGTTTTAATTAATTAGCCTACCAAATAATACATACAAATGACTAAAAATGTCAACTAATTAATCAGACGGTTATGAATCCTTGACTCATTCAAATTTATGGGGCTTTACATCTTCGGATATGTACGTCATGGAGAATCTTCAACTGTTGCCAGATCCTTGGCTGCCCAGATCTTCCCGTTTCCACCGGAGTTAAGTGATTTTATGATGGATTTGGTTGGTTGATGAACCACTGAGACTGCAATTTGGGGAAGGATATATACAGGCCGGTGAGTAAGCCAACATAAATATTGTTGTTCAAGTTAGTGTATAACTATATCTTGTGAAATTAAACCATTTATTAAATGCTCACTCGGGTACGTTGGGTTGTGTCTACTCAAGATTTGGGTCTAGTAAGGCCTATTTACCTCTCGATCCCATTGGGTTGTGCCTATTGGCCGACCAAGACCAGTTCCTAAGGGGTGGCTCCCCTTCCTATGGGGAGCCACCATGCAAGGGGACGACCAAGACCATCGACAACTGACAAGTGCCCATTACAACAAATAATAGGACTATTTAATTTTGACAGCTGTACGCGGTGAAACAAATGTTTGTCAGTCACTATTCATGTCACGATAACCTTGTACGTTTGCCACACACTTAGGGGTGATAGTCCGTATTAATTAAAGATATTGGAACCCCAGGCGAGGTAGCCTGTGTTGACAAGATGTTGTATGTACGCCTAGCGGAACCCAATTAATTTGTATTTGATAGTGTATTCTCCAATTAGATATATATGGCACCATCTGACGTATGTTACTACATGACCTACTTCCCTATAAATAAGAGTCCAATGTAAGACGTAAATTCTTAAGCCCTTCCCAATTTTGTAACTTTCTAATATTCCTCTTAAGAATTTCTCACTAATTTAAGTATCAAAGTATTTCTTATAATCAGCACATTCAACAAGTCACCCTTGCCTATATATTTTGAAAGGTGATTCCCGTACATCACACTGTGAAATTCACCCCATGTGAGATGGGTGTTGTACACTTATTGTACATGTGATGTACATTTATCATTTTTCATATATTTTCTATCTTTATAGGCATATCCTTGACGGGACTATCGACTTGCAATGGTCAACTTTACTAACCATATCAGTTATCGAGAAGAAAATAATTTTTTAACTTAAGTCCTTAATTGGGGTTTGGTAATGGCGTACCTTATCAAAAACTTCCTTTTTTTTATTGAGTGGGTTTTGTCTCAATTTTATTTTTCACCATCGTTATCAAGCTTGATGATTTGCCACCGGTCGAGAAGTGACAGATTTAAGTCGTTGAAGGCTTGAAGCTGATGCTTTCGATCGTAACATCGTAATTAATCAAACGTTTTGGAAGATTTCTATTTTTTTGGTCAACCTAAATTTTACCGCCTTGGGTCTATCCGAGACTTCAGGTTTTATATATACTTTTGAAGCATTCTGCAATCCGTAAATGCACTGCAATTTTTTGCAGATAAGATTAATTTTATTTTATTTTTTAATAATTTTCTTAACTTGTTAAATCATCACTCATATAAAAAACTTAAGCTTATAAGAATTTTTAATAGGTGAGGAAATATTTAATTAAGATAAGAGATAAATGACGAAGACCATGTTTAAAATTAAAATCTTTATTATGATATCTTATTAAATCACAACTTTCACTTTTATTTATCAACGGATTAAAGCCTACTTAAATTGTTTCAATTCCTTGCATGCATTTGTTTATGTAGCTGCAATCCTACGGTTATGCATGCTCTCTGAAAGTGAATATTCATCAATTAGTTAACGTTGTTTAATTAGCTAGCTGATCAACTGTGAGGAGAGGACGTTTTGTTTCAAAAATAAAAAATAAAAATAAAAGGGGATATTACTTGTACGTGCTTTTGGCTCATGGATTATCAAATTCCTCAACAGATATTCTTGTTTAAAAGACATAAACCCCAGTTGCTGATTCATTATTCCAGCCAATATTGGCCAAGAGAACAAAAAAATAACAATAATAATCTGTGACATGCACGTCGTTATTAGACTAAACTTGATCGAGAGAGACAAAGAGGAAAAATGGATCAGACCTCATAAATCGGGGTTGCAAATAATCAGAAAATATGGATCACATGATAAAGCAGCCACCGTCACTTGAAGAGGCACAGCGGAGGGGTTCACAGTACATGGGCTCACAGTACATAGGAAATGGTGGATATTGATGGCAGAGGGACAACTTCGGACAAACCGGCTCCGGTGGCTTCTTTTCTTCTTGTTTTGGCTTCACTTCTTCCACCTTCAATATTTCCGCATAGCACAGCTTCTTCCTTAGCGAGCGGGTCAAGTTAGGCGTGTCGACACCTTCGCCAATCACCACCAACTGATCTTTATCTGAACCTTCTATTGCCACGGAGTTCACACCTGTGGAATAAACTTTGTAAGTATCTTGGTACTCTCTCTCTAGTACTCTTCAAAGGCCGAAAAACTATACGAGTTTGATGCTAATTATTAACCAGATGTTTTTGCGGCAATCTTCATGGCCTTGGTTCTGCATTTGTCACAGGTCATTAGCACCTTGATAACTATTTTTTGCTGCACTGGCCATAAGACAAAAAAGCATATTATTCAATTTACTAAGCCCAAATATATATACAAAATGCATGATCATTTTGGTGCATGTTTTCTAGAACTAAAAGTAAAATTAATCAAGTTTCAGAATTCGCACGTGTAATAAGGCTTACCTTCATGTTTTAGAGGAAGGAAGAAGAAAGAAGGGGCTTTCGTGGGAGAACTGATCTGGGGAGCTTAATCGATCTGTGTCTATGGAGAAAGAAATTGTGGGTCTTTTTATATACGTACTCGTGGTGGAGATTAATTCAACATATCTTAAAGTTGAGTTGAATTAAATCCTCATCAAATGCGTACATAAATTATTTGTAGGTAACATAAAACCATAATCATAGGTAAATCATCTAGGGCTACCCTCGGATCTTGTGGCATAACACTGTTAATTAGGAAAAGTAAAACGGGCCGGGTAGTCTATCTCCACAATATGCGGGTCAAGTATCGCCATCTCAGGACACAAAAATTCCATGAGCTCTGTCAATGCCACCCTCAGGTTCGGGTCCTTACGCACCATTGGCTAAAAATGGTCAGCTGTAAAACATGATTTTTTTTACGACGACTTATATAACTGAATGGTCACGTGTAAATAATATTTCAATATGCAGTGAACTCGATCTCTTATAAAAACATATGAGAATAATACACATCATCATGCAATATAGTTTGCAATAGGTAAATAAAGTAGAAAATCATGTTGATGTATTTTATATATAGATAATATTACATGTATTTCATAGTCATAATCATCCTCCATATGACTTATCAGTATTTAGATCCGGTGCCTTGGGTGTTTCGATAGCAAGCTAGCTACCACTAGTTTTTTAACCGAGTCCGACGCTAGGAGATCCATCTAACCGGCCAGTGATTCAGCCGAGAATAAGAGAGCTAGCACTTGTAATATATATCTTACTGTCTAGCCCCTTAAGTGATCGGTTCAAAAAGAAAAACAAAGAGAAGAAGACAAATTTAATGTACAGCTAGAGCCAGATCGACATTTCAGATTCATCTTGTATCAAGAATTATTGATCCAGGATAAGAGTAGGTTTTGTGATTGGACCAGTTTTATGTATGAGTCAATTTATTTTGGTCGATCCACGTTCTTCCATAAACTTAATTGGACAATGTCAAAGCAAATGATGGCAACCCTTTATTAATTTATTTATTCTTAATTGAATGAGGAAAATCTATTACTATCTATAACCACGGAAAGAACATGTGGTATAAATAGTAAACTAAAAAGATGCAAATAGGAGAGAATAGTAGACACGTACGTTCATATACGAAATTCACTATCATGCCATCTCAATTATATACAATCATGTACCAATATGCTAAATCACATTATTTTTACTAATTAATTACAACACTTTTCGTTCAAGGAACGTAACATGTGGCCGGTTTTAGTCTGAGTGCTTTGTTTAGACTTTCTTTTTTTTTATTTATGGCAAAGGTGTCCTTGGTTTTGTCTAATTAGAAGACTTTTTTTTTCTTTATCTTTTTTTAAGTTGGAGTCTTTGGCTTTGTCTCGACTAATCTCAAAAATATATTTAAAAAACAATCCGGAACAAATAATAAAACCATGCATGGTAGTTGGATGCAAAGACAAATTTTGTTAAGGTAAGGGTGGAGGATCGATGTGAGTAAGCAAGAAAAAGGAAAGAAGAAAAAGAACAACGTCACACCATTAACTTTATATTATATTAATCACTTCTAGCTTGTTACCACTCAAAAAAAAAAAGAAAAAAAAAATTACACCTCCAATATATGGAAGGAATTGCCAAACGGGGCCATGATCTCTCTTTGTATGCGTACAGCGTGCGTGTATGTCTCTCTCTCTCTCTCTCTCTCTCTCTCTCTTTGTTTGCGTGCAGCGTGCATGTTTGCCTCTTCTCTTTGGTGCTCCGTTTGTTTGAGCGTAAAATATTTTCAGTATTTTTCGGTATTTGGTGCAACCGAAAATTATGGTCAACATAAATCATTTTTAGTTTGACAAAAAATGCCTCTTTAATTTTTGAAAAATGATTTAAGAACCGTAAATCATTTTTTGAGTTTAAACACTTTATTTTTGCACGCACGTTCGTAAAAATTCCCCACCGTCGGATATTAAAGTTTGTTGGCGGCTCGAATTTGCGCTGAAGGTTTCCGAATTTTGGGATTTGGGCACCGGAATCTAGCCATCTGCGCCAGATTCTATCCAGTACAACTAGATACAGACGAAAGTGGCTGGAATCGGGCCATTTGTACCAGATTTCTTCCCGTTGCCAGAATCTTGCCGGTCAATGATAGAATCTGGCCAGTGTTGCCGGATTTCAGCCACAATCCCTAGGGAAATTATTTTTTTTTTTAAAAATAATTTTCGTTGAAAATATTTTACGACAAAAAAAATTTACGTCGAAACAAACGGAGCATGAGTCTTTGTTAATTACCTACAACGTTAGATGGGAATTAGATTGAAAGAGAGTTTGTTGATTGCATGTGCATTGTGAGAAGGCATCCCAGCGGCTCTGTCTTATATATTGGATAGATGTTTGGACCGTCGGAACAGGTGTTTGAACTCATGCCCAAACAGGATTGAATTTAGGTATTGTCTTACATAAACAACAATTCTCATTAATGTTGCTTTACTGTTTAAGCAACGCTAAACAATGTTGTTTCATTGTTCAAGCGACTCTAATTAGTGTCACTTAAACAGTAATTCAACTCTAATCTATAGTCACAATTCTATGTTTAACTATGCTTCAAAATTAATATGGAGTTTTAACCCCATGTGGGCTAGCTACTAGCCCATGTGACACTGATACCTCAAAAGTAGCAAGCATATGGAGCTAGCTGGCTCATTATAAATTTAAGATTTAAAACATTGTTACTAGTTTGAAACTTGTCAAATATCGTACAAAGATATATTAAAAAAAACAATCCGGAACAAATAATAAACCATTCATGGTAGTTGGATTCCAAGACAAATTTTGTTTAAGGTAAGAGCGGGAGTTTTTTAGTCAATGCCTTGTTTCATAAGCATGAAGTTGCGTCCGAATAGTTTCCTTTTGGATATTTGAAACTGGAAAGTGCCAAGCACGTACGTACGTGGACCTCTTCCTGTCTTCCTGTATGTCAAAGCCTTCATTTAATTGTTAAAAATATCCTCTCAAGTCTCAACTACTCATCTCAAAGTTAAAATAATTCTAAAAAAAAAATTTGGAAGAGAGGAGGAAGACAATCGGTTTGGATTGTAGGACTTGGTACCGGATGTACGTGTTTATCTTGCTGGCGGCCATTTCGGTAATTTGCAGTCTCTTTATTCATCGATCCAAAGAAAATAATAATAATAATTTGCTTCTTGTCTCTCAAGATTAATGTCAAAGATCTAATTGAGAAAATTCTTAGATATTCCTGTATTATTTTATAACTAAAAATAATGGGAATTTAGATAGCGTAATGGGCGTTCGGATTCTCACAAAACGTCATTAATTATCGTACGTGGGAACATATATAATTTCTCCTTCTTTTTTTTTTTTTTTTTTGATCGAGGATGTGGGTTACAGCCTTACAGGGTTAGCAAGAAAAAGAAGAACGTCACAGTGGCGAGGACCCCTCACCAACTCTTAAAGCAACAAATTAACAACCCTAAGTTGTTGTTAATTGTTGCCTAAAGGCCCTAAGCTATGGAAAATATTTTAATTAAGTGAGTAGCAGAAATAATCACTGATGTCTAAGAGCTGTTTCTTTTTGAGGAATTAAGTGGATATTGTAATCTAATTTATTTTTTATTTTTATATTATTATTTACGCGTGGGTTTCATCTGTGCTGACTCTAGGTGAAAAAAAAAAATTTATTATTATTATTTACGCATGGGTTTCACCTGTGCTGACTTCTATGTGAAAAAAAAAAAAAAAAAAAATTATTTTCACGTGGATCCTACCTGTGCTGACCTCCTGGTGGGATCCACGCGTAAAGCCTATACCCATTTTAAAAACGATTAAAATTCGGAGCTTTTTCCGAGTTGCAAAGTTACCAAATTTTGAAAAAATATTCAGAAAGAATTGAGATGTTTTCCGTTCTCATATTCTAAAATGTTCGAGGAATTGACAAACTTATATTCAAAATAACATGTCAGTCCTGGTGGCTGGTTGGAAAGTCAGACAATTGACATTTAAGGGCCACACTGCAGGTAATTGTTGACTGTTACGTTGTAGAGACGTTCTAGAAGTCTAGTACTTACTTATATATATGGGCACTCTTTCTCTCTGCCCGTCTGTCGGTCACTTGTTATGTAGGTGACTAATGATTTGGAAGAATCCTCCAATCATCTGACTCCCAAAACAAATTAAAGGTAGATACGATCGATCTTAGGTCCAAGATTTTGCATGCCTCCTAATCTGAAAGCACAAAAATTCTAATTAAAATCATTGGGCCATTGGCACTAGCCCCACTATTAGGAAGATTAATTGAGGAGTTCAGATTAAAGGTTAGAATAATATATAATTAGTTATAATAATATTATTACTTTGTTATTTTACCCAGGCACCACCGGTCTTCCACGACACCCCCCCCCCCCCCCCAAAAAAAAAAAAAAAAACTCCTTATATATATATATTTTCCTATTTTGTTTTGCTCTTCTTCTTGTAGAATAATTAGTGAGATTATGGTTTGATCAATGAAATCTCAACTTTTCAAAAAAATAATAATAATAATTAATGTCTCACACTAACCTTTGCTTAGCCTATATATATTCAACCTCGTTCATGTGCACTAAGGAAGGCTATTAATTAATTATATATATTCCTCATTTCCTTGAATGTATTAATTAATTAAGTTTAACAAAGACTAATTCAAAGCATGTCATAAGTTGATTATTCTTGTAGGAAAAAGTACTGAATGATTGATGATTTTGACTTGAACACAACCACGCATATATATATATATAAGCAAAATTGAAAATTTCCTTGACTTTTTCTCCATGATGCTCTCTCTCAAACTGTTTTCATATATTTTCACATTGACTCATTGACATATATGATTGATGTGCCATGTTTTAAACAATTTGTTTCCACTTGAATATATAGATAACCAACCCATCAAAATATTCTCAAAATACTCTAACATGATGATGAGAGGATGATGGAGCAAATTCATTGCCCTTTATACTTTCTACTCCTACTCTTTTTTTTTTTTTTCTGGTTTTTTATTTTATTTGTAGGTATTCTCTGATCAGATCAGTAATTTTGGCTTCTTCGCTATGCATCCATTCATCTATCTTTGTGTTGTGTCATTCATCTTCTCCCTGGCCGTTCCTACTGTTTGCCGGTTGTGTTTTTACTTTGAATAAGAGTTTTTTTTTTCTTTAGATCTGCCCTTATAAACGATTCATATAATGAAGATTAATTAGATGTAAAAGGTTATCTCTCACGAACTGGATAGTTCGGTGTGGAGTTATCTCTCACGGCCGGTTTAAATAAATTTTTTTAGGATATTTGGCTATCATTGTCTTAAATCTAGTCTGCTCAGAGCAGATTTACTCTTTAACTATTTTTGTACATGGGTTAGAGGAATATAAAAGTCATAAATAACACTTTATTGTAAGAATTTTATTGTATCTATGACTATATAACCTCATAGTATATAGCTATGATTTTGCAGAACTTTATACTTTGTGATATAATAACTTTATGTTCGTGGTCTTTGATCAATGAAATACTCATATGTTTCGTTAATAAATAAAATAAAATAAAATAAAATAAAAAATTAAAAGAAGAAGAAGAATACAACCAACCCGGCCATCATAACTGTTACAAGAATAAAAGGACAAAAACATTAAACCAAAAATAAATTGATCAATACATGTCAATAATTTGCATAGAAACATATAATGACAATTGAAATTTCCCTTTCCCTAAGCCATATGACAGTCTCTCTTGAACTGTTTATATATATATATATATATATTCACATATATTGACTCAATTCCTTGGTGTCTACCTCTTTCCTTGATATATATGCCCAATTCTTCCATAGTTTGTGTATATACGTGATTAATATTTTTTAAATGATATTTTTCCTTGATATATACCAATTAACATCGATTAATTTGATCAAGTGTAAATTATATAAGTTCGTAAGTGCTTCGATATTCAATTTATTTAATTTGTGAGAAAAAAGAAAAAATTGAGTACCGTACCAGAGCAGATTGAATTAAATAAATTTGAAGAAAAATTATTATATTAGTCCATTTACTTTAGATTTTTTTTTTCGTCAAATCACTAATTACATTTCTATTTTTATCTTTTAACTCATTACCTATTATCTCGTACGTATTCCAATTTGTCGGATGGGAATAGGCTGCAATGAAAGCTACTCATTACATGCATGCATGTTATATATATGTGAGAAAGCATCTGAATTTCATTCGATCTGTTCGAACAATTACTCGCCGGAGCCAAACAAGCTAAGTATCCGAACTCTTCTCCGAACAGTTGAAGTTCAAGTGGTCTAGCTAGCTTTCCATTGCACATGAGATGTCCTCTCGCATGCAACGGGCAGCTAACCGGCCGATCTGAATCCGAAATTATCATTCTACTTATTTTTGTAGGGATTTCACCCTTTGCCTAGAGTTCCTAGCTTGTGGACTCGAATGGGATATAATTCCCATTTCATTGAGAGCCTGTACGTCTGGGCCATACTCCACATAACATGGTCTATGGGCCTATATATGCTGATCCAATCGTAGCAACACTAGCATCTTTTGGGCCTATATATGTTTCTAGTTTCTACCCAATTTTTTTTTTTATTATTTTTTTTAATTTATAAAATTTTTCAAAGATTCAGGCATAGGTATTTTTTGCAAATTCCGTTAAATTCTGACTAACATCTAAATCCTTGCCATTTTTTTTTTTTCTTAAAAAATGAGGGGGTATTTTGGAAATTTTGATAGAATTTAATGAAAAATTCTAAATTGAAAGATGGATACCCTAAATTGTCACTTTTTAAAGTTTAAGTATTTAATTGCAAAATTGATCAAAGATCAAGAGTTATAAGTTGAGTTTTCCCTACTATTTAAGTTTAAAAATTTTGATAGCAAGGAAAATACTGGTGTGGCTAATGGGTTTTAGGAAATATTAATGTATTGCCTTAATGTGTATATAATTTTTAGTTTCACCATTTTTTAAATAATGCTATGCTTTATATATGATATATTTTCTCAGTCCTGGAGGTTCTCTTCGGTGTTAATATTGTGATTCTTGATTGTGAAAATTAATTCAAAAGATGTTTTATTTTTCTTGTCTTGAGTTGTTATTATGTCTATTTTACATATAGAGACAAATTTTAAAGAATCAAATTCTTTTGGGTGGAAAAGTTGCTGAGAGTTTGTTTTGAATTCAACTTCAATGGCACTGTTCTTGTCACTCCCAGCCTGGCTAGTTTGTGGGGCATTTGGCAGTGGTTAAGTTAAAGTAACTATTTTTCTACTTATTCAAAAAAATAGTTAAAAGCATTAAGGAAGTATTTTTGTAGTCTTTTATGATTAAAGAATCCACTTTGGGCTAAAGTGGCTTGGGAGAGAGTTTGTTTGCCTAAAAGAGAGGGAGGTTTGGGCATTAAATGGTTGGCTGTATGGAATTGTGTTTCCATGCTTAATCATATTTGGAGCCTCTTCTCTCGGGCAGGATCGCTTTGGGTGGCCTGGGTTCAAAAAAATTGGTTAAAAGGGAGAAGTTTTTGGGAGATTTCCATCCCTTAAAACTGTCTTTGGAGCTGGAAAAAGCATAAGCATTGCTAAGCCGTTTATCAGCTTTAAAGTTGGAAATGACAATAGCATCTTTCTTTGGCATGATGTTTGGCATCCTACAGGTGGTTTATTGGACACGTATGGAAGCAGGGTTGTCTATGATGCAGGCCCATCCATTGGTCCGAAGCTTTCCTCTATCATTCGTGGTGGGGAATGGTATTGGTCTCAGGCTAGGTTCGATGATTTAGTTGTAATTCAAAGTAAGCTGCCAGATATTGAGCTTGGTGAAGTTGATCAACCGGTTTGGGCCTCTAAGAATGGTGAGTTCTCAAGTGCTGAAACTTGGGAAAGGCTTAAAGAGAGGAAGCCGATTGTGGATTGGTTTAATATTGTTTGGTTCCCAACTGCCATTCTTCGTCATATGTTCTTCCTTTGGTTGGTTTTTCATGATGCTCTTATCACTACGGTGCATATGTGTTGCTGGGGTTATAATGAAAATTATTTGTGTCTCTTCTGTCACTCTGAACAGGAGAATAGAAACCTCTTCTTTGATTAAGAGAATTTGGTCTACTTTAATGGTTGAGTGTGGGGTAGCAGTTCCTCCGGTGGATTGGGAGGACGTCTCTCGTTAGAGTAAACAACATATGAGAGGGAAGAGCTTGCTTGTGGCAGCTCTGAAGCTTTTCCTTGCAACCAGTGTCTACAATCTCTGGATTCAAAGAAACTTGTTGCTGCATAATGGTACCCCCCAGTCTGAGGAAGCTCTTCTTTCCAAGATCAGATGGGAAGTTAAAGTTAGATTGATTTCAAAGTTTGTTTCAAAGTAGTCTTGTCTTTGGTATTTGCTTTGTATAATCTCTTTGATGTTTAGAGCTGGTTTTGTTGGCTCTTTGTATTGTTTGTTGTTTCCTCTGTTATGAGGAAGCGTTTGTGGTTTTGTGTTTGGTTCTTGTTTGAACCGTGTTTCCAGGCATATGGAGTGTTGTTTTGTTTGTGTTTGAGCAATAAAGCTTTTATTCACCAAAAAAAAAAAAAATCCACTTTGCTATTAAAGGGGAGAGATAAGATGGAAGCTACTTTAGATACTTGATAAGATCAATGATTAAATTCAAAATATGATATGAGCAATTGAGCATAGCTGATCCATGATATTAATGATGATGGGTAAGCTGCAAAATGCCCCCATTGAATTTCAACTACTTTACATATGTAGTCCCTGCTCACCTCCCACTGTCCAGTCTACCTCTTTTTCTCCAGCACTATGTGTGAACTACAAAAACTGAGTTTGTAGTGAATATGTTTCTACTTATTTATGTATCATTAATATTATTATTATTATCAATATGGATGTGACGTCCCACATCGCCTGGAAATGAGGATGTGCTTATTTGTATAAATGCACCATTTATGACACAACACGTTTTAAAGCCGTGATGACCATGAACCTATCAGAACTCCGCAATTAAGCGTGCTTCTGCGAGAGCAATCCCAGGATGGGTGACCTTCTGGGAAGTCTGGTTCGGGGGAGCCAAAAGTGGACAATATTGTGTCATTGTGGGTGGGTCGTTACAAATGGTATTAGAGCCATTGCCCAGCCTGAGATGGTGGGAGCGTGCACAAGCCCAATGACGGACGCCAGCGGGGATGCTGGGTCCAAAGAGGGGGTGATTGTGACGTCCCACATCGCCTGAGAATGAAGATGTGTTTATATGTATAAATGCACATTTTATGACACAACGCGTTTTAAAGCCGTGATGGCTATGAACCTATCAGAACTCCACAGTTAAGCGTGCTTTTACGAGAGCAATCCCAGGATGGGTAACCTCCTGGGAAGTCTGGTTTGATGAGCCAAAAGCGGACAATATTGTGTCATTGGAGGTGGGTCGTTACAATGGATAACCTTACGTTATCCTAATTAATGTCGTTTTGTAGGAATTTGGATTCCCACGTGCTATTTGTAATCAACTAGGTAAGTCTCGTCGTTTCTTAATTTGTTAACGTGCTTTTTCAAAAAACTCTTCTATGAAAAGCCTTCAGATCCAAAAGTCATGGTATGAGGCAAGCTTTGTCTTTCCCTCTCTCTCCTCACCCCTTTCATCTCTCTCCCTCTTTCTTTTCCCTTATGCTTACGCCTCTTTCATTTGAAGCTTCTATCCTGCTAGAGTTTTCTCTAGCATTATCCACCTTTTTGGAGGCCCTTTATTTGGGCTCTTTGTTTAACTGTCTTTACTAGCAGCATTGGTTCTTGGCATTCGTGTCAAGAATCAATAGCATCGGGTAATTCATTTGATGAATTCCCTCAGGGGCGGAGCCAGCCCCCCCAAGTTGGGGGGGCCAAATTGAAAAAAAAAAGTTTTGGAGGGGCCAAAATTAGAAAAAATAACAAAATTTGGGGTAAAATTTTAATTTTTTTTAATTTTTTTTGGAAGAACCTTGGAGCCCCTTAGTGGCTCCGCCACTGAATTCCCTCCTAATCTCTATTTTTTCTAGTGTTTATTGTTGGACCAGCTAGCCCTAATTTATTGTTTTTAGTTATAATTTTTCTTCATTTATCAAAAAAAAAAAAAAAACTAGATAGTGTCTTCAATAATCTTTGTACAATTAAGTAAATTTTTGGAACAGGCATCCTTACCTAAATCTTACTTTCCAAATCCTACGATCTAACCATTCATCTAAAGTAGTCCTTTTTAAAAGCACTACACGTGAGCCACGAGCGCGCACCAATATCGATCCTCAAAGTCATCCTCCTGTCATCCCAATTCCCACGTCCTCCTATATATAAATGGACCTTCAATTTATTTATCCTCCATACACACAGATTAAGCTAATTTTGATCAGAGTTCTCTCACGGAAGCCGCTTGCTATTGCTTCCCATCCTCTAAACCATGAAGGTAAACTGTCCTATTACATGCATGCACCAAGAACGTAGTAAAAGTAAATTCTGAAACTTGACCTAAGTGTGTCTTTTTATGTTATGGTGCAGCAAAAAATAGTTATCAAGGTGCAACGACTGAGCAGTGAAAAATACAGAGCCAAGGCCATGAAGATTGCCGCGACAGCAGATGGTTAGTTAGCTAGCACCAAACGTAACTGATCATGAATACTTAATCTGATCAAGTTTCAGAATTTACTTTTACCTCGTTCTTGGTGCATGCATGTAATAGGCAAGATTTACCTTCATGTTTTAGAGGATCGGAAGCAATAGCAAGCGGCTTTCGTGAGAGAACTCTGATCAAAATTAGCTTAATCTGTGTGTATGGAGGAGAAATAAATTGAAGGTCCATTTATATATGTATAGGCGTGCGTGGGAAATGGGAATTGGGATGAGAGGAGGATGATTCCTGCCTGGCCGGCCGGGCTCCAGAAACTACACATATTTTACGCAGACCTCAATAGTATGTTTATTGACTGACTTTGACTTTGAGGATCGATATTGTTGATGCGCGCTCGTGGCTCACGTAGTCACGTGTAGTACTTTTAAATTAAAAAGGACTACTTAAGATGAATGGTTAAGATAACGTAGGATTTGGAAAGTAAGATTTAGGTAAGGATGCCTGTTCCAGATATTTACTTAATTGTACAAAGATTATTGACGAGACTATCTAGTTTTTTTTTTTCTCATAGATAAATGAAGAAAAATTATAACTAAAAACAATAAATTATGACTAATTGATCCAATAATAAGCACTAGAGAAAACATACATTAGAAGTGAAGACATCAAATGAATTACCTGACACTATTGATTCTTGGCACGAATAACAAAAAATCGATGTTGCTAGTAAAGACAGTTAAACAAAGAGCTCAGATAAAGGGCCTCAAAAGAGACGGATAATGAATTTTATGGAAAGCACTAATTACCACTAGTAATTTAGGCCAGCCTCAAGGACCAGTGGTGATTCGTAATTTAGGTCAACCTTAAAGACCAGTGGTGCAATTATCCCTATATATAAATATAAAGATTAGTAAATTTTTAAACAAGGCTTAAACTTAATTCTGAATTTTGATAGTCTTTACAAACCCACCAAAAGGTTATTTAAAGCCCAAACTAAAAATAACAACCCAAACAAATTGGCCCAGAATTCCAGGCGAGCCCACACACGTTCCTGCGTGCAACAGCAACATGCGTTGCGTGATATACTCATAATGAATCTAAAACGCATCATTTGGAGTCTGTTTAGACAGTTTAGACTTTAGTGAACAACTTTAAACACTAAACAGTTGGTCATTATCTCTCCAACTTATCTCTGTCAACCACGCGGTCATTGAGATCCCAGCCACCCGACTGCCTTGCTACCGCCACGTGCATTTTTGGATTCTTCCATCCACTGCAAGCTTTTAGCCTTTCATCGCTTCATTCCTTCATTTCCTTTGTTATCTTCTTTTCACAACCCTAATCTCTAGGCCGCCATCCTTTGCTCAGACATAACCAACTAGCCTTTCCGGTGTTCCACTGTAACAGTTCCGCTGGTTCAATTCCCTTCATCAGCGTCATTAAACCCGGCCTTTGCCTCAGCTCACCGTGCCGTCAACACCAAGTTTGGCTCTCTCTTTCTTCACTTTCTTAAAGTTTCTTTTGCTTTCCGCCGAAATCCAAAACCGATCAGATCAGGCTTTTGAATTATTCTCAAAGATTGATTCTTCCAATGCTTGTATAACAAGATGCTTCTTCTGAAGAGTGGAAAGGAGAGTGGGTTTCAGGCTTTCAGCGGAAGGGGAAGCGATTTTTCGTGGCTTTCAATACCCAATTCAAATAATCGGGTATCACCTGGTGTAACCGGATAACCGCCGATTACTAGAGCCAGTTGTTAATTTTCAATAATTAGAGACCCTGGAGCCGGTTACCGATTTTAACCAATAACTAAGAACCGACTTCGAGTATACGCCTCTAATTTTGAAGGGAGTTTACTCCCTTATCCATGAGCTAGTAAAGAACTTACGAAATGGTATCTCAATTGTTAATTTATGTTTTAAACTTATGTTTTATACTGTTGAGCATTTTTTTTTTTTTTGACATGATACTGTTGAGCATTAAATGCTTTGTCTTGGCCTTAGGAAAAATATATATGGCGCTCATTTTCTTATAACAGTTTGGGCATTAAAAGTTTTGTCTAGTGCTCATTTCTCTTTTGATCGTTGGGGCATTAAATGTTTTGTCTAGTGCTCACTCTTCTATAAATCTCCCCCAACTAGCATTTGTAACTAAACTTTTTTTTATTTTTGGGTAATTACCTTTTCCCTCCATGAACTACCAAAAAATGCGCGATGCCCCCATGAACTACCAACTCAACCAAAATAGAGCATTCAACTACCAAAGACAACTATTTTTCCCCCTTTCGTCAATTAAAGGGGTTAAAAGAAACAGTCAACGGGTCATGTGCCATTTTACATGGGGGCATGTTGGAAGATGGTGGTAGTTCATGAGGGAAAAGAGGAAGATGGTGGTAGTTCATGGGGGGAAAAGATGAAGAAAATGAAAGTAAAACGGCGTGTGACGGTCACGTGACTCGTTGACCGTTTATTTTACCCCTTTGACTGAAGGAAGGGGGGGGAAATGTTGTCTTTTTTGTAGTTAAATGCTCTATTTTGGTCGAGTTGGTAGTTTGTGGGGGCTTTGCGCAAAAGTTGGTAGTTCATGGGGGGAAAAGGTAATTACCGTTTTTTTTTTTTTTGTAAAAAAAATCTCGTACATGCAATATCCAACATAGAGTCCATCAATTTTTTCCAGTCATATATTAAGTTATATTTTAGTCATATAAGTGTAGCACGTAGTTCTTCATCATCTTTTATTAAAGGGTTGTTCATCTTATCTTTGTACTTGGAAGTGCGTCCTTGACAAAGGTAGACATTATAGTCTATTCCTAAGAGATTACGTGTCAAGAGACCTAGTCGCACTGAGTTGAATACTTCGAGAGACACGAAATCAACCTTTAAAGACAACGTTTTTGCATGATTCTATAGCATTGTGAGATATTTCCTTGCTTTATTTTAATTTCTTGTATTCTGTTTATTCTAATATATATATATATATATATATTAATATTATTTAGTTTCAACAAGAATTTTTGTATCATCCAAATAATTTTTACAACAATCTTAAAGGTTGAATATGGATGCACAAATTCTTGCTGCTACTAAAGTTCTTCCTAGGGGTGGGCATCGGTTCGGTAGGCGGTTAATTCGGTCAGCTAACCTACTTTTGTTAGAATGCAGTTGGTAAATTTATTTCGGTTAAGTTGTTAATAGACGGTCGGTTAAGCGGTTAATAGGCGGTCAGTTAAGTCGGCTAACATTCAGTTAACATGGGTAATGAAATGACGTCGTTTTATTTTTTTTTAAGGGGAAAAAAAAAAAAAGCATCAAACATTTCGTTCTTACTAAAACGATATCGTTTCGTTCTGTTGGTTCGGTTACTGAATCGGCTTTCGGAATAAAATTTTATACCGACTACCGAATCGAAATTAGTTGGTAGGCGGTCGATGGTGATTCGGTTCGGTTCGGTTCGGTTCAGTAAGCGGTCAATAGGCGGTAGACGGATAATTTGCCCACCCCTAGTTCTTCCGGATGCTACAAAATTGAACCTTTTGATGGAAATACTTTTAAACGTTGGCAACAAAAGGTTCTTTCAGTTTTCGATTTTACAAAAATTTCTAGTTCTCTAACCGAGCCTAGACCATATGAGGAATCCGAAGAACAATCCGAAGAATTAAGAAATTGGGAGATGGCAAATAAACTATGTGTGAATACTATTTTGAATGCCTTATCTAATAAATTGTCTATTGCAACTTTACTATTGCTAAAGATTTATGGGATGAATTAGTTGGTAGATATTTGATTGAGGATGAGGGCACCAAGAAATTCGCTGCTAGTAATTTCTTACACTTTCAAATGACTGATGAAAAGAGTATTACTTCTCAAATTTATGAGTTTTCATAACATAGTGGCCGAATTGGCCAAAAAAGGTGATGGTCTACCCGAAAGTTTTGGTACCCAATGTCTTGTTGAAAAATTACCGGACTCTTGGAAGGAGTATAAACTTCATTTCAAACAAAAGAAGACTTTCATGAGTCTTCAACAAACCATAGTTCATATTAAAATAGAAGAAAGGAATAGGTCTTTGGAGAAGGTTAAC
The DNA here is from genome assembly GCA_028654335.1 of Alnus rubra. Taxonomy (NCBI): domain Eukaryota; kingdom Viridiplantae; phylum Streptophyta; class Magnoliopsida; order Fagales; family Betulaceae; genus Alnus; species Alnus rubra. The sequence goes on along the minus strand of JAJPGS010001886.1, from coordinate 20,659 downwards.
AAAGCTAAAGAAATTATTTCGAAAGCTAATATAGTGGAAGAGAGACCTAACAGGCCTCCACAACATTACAAGAAATTTAACCATAAGACCAAAGGAAAAACTTGGAATAATAATAAGAAGAAATTCAACACAATTCATTCACTAAAACAAAAGAAAAAGGTCAATTGTTTTGTTTGTGGTAAAGCAAGTCATTATGCAGCTATATGTAGGCAAAGAGCTACCAACAACTACAAAGGATCAACATCAAACAATAAGGCAAATGTGACGGAAGTAGAAGAGATCATTGTAGCGGTTGTATCTGAAGCTCACATGATGATGGAAGTAAAAGGATGGCTGATAGATTCCGCAGCTACTAGGCACATTTGTGGAAATAAAGAAGACTTATCCTCCTATACACCAATGGAGGAAAACACTGAGCGAGTGATCGTGGGAGATAATAGTTCAGTGCCAGTGGTAGGCAAAGGGAAAACTCTCTTAAAGCTAACTTCGGGTAAAACCCTGTCACTCTCTGATGTTCTTCATGTTCCTCATTTTCGACACAATTTCATTTCGGTACACTTGCTTGGTAAGGCCGAACTTAAAGTTTTATTTGATGGTGGTATTGTTACCTTAACTAAGCATGATGTCTTCGTTGGTAAAGGATATGAAGATCAAGGTCTTTTTGTATTAAATGTAGCTAGTACCATTAATGAAAATTCATCTTTTTGTGCTTACTTGGTTGACTCCATTAATATTTGGCATGGTAGACTTGGACATGTAAATCTTGGCTACATCAAGAAAATGAAAGAAACTTGAATAATTAATTCACTAAGTGAAACCAATATGGATAAATGTGAAGTATGTGCCGAGACCAAAATTATTAAGAAGCCATGTAAATCTATACAAGAGAAATTGAGCTTCTTGGTTTAATACATAGTGATTTAGGTGATTTAAAGCACACGATGACTAGAGTTGGTAAAAAAACATTATGTGATATTTGTTGACGACTACTCTAGATTTACTAAACTTTAATTCTTAAGAACCAAAGATGAAGCATTGGAAATGTTTATAAAATACAAATTTGAAGTTGAGAATCAAAAGAATAAAAGAGTTAAAAGACTAAGAACCGATAGAGGTGGTGAATATGAGTCTAATTCTTTTAAAGAATTTTGTGAACAAAATGGCATAATACATGAAGTTACACTTTCTTATTCACCGGAATCTAATGGAGTAGCTGAAAGAAAGAATAGAACTTTGAAAGAAATTATGAATGATATGCTTATTAGTTTCGGGCTACCTACTAACATGTGGGGGGAAGCCATTCTTTCGGCTTGATCATCCAAAATAAAATACCCCATAAGAAAACCAGTAGAACCCCTTACAAACTTTGGGAAAGTCGTAAGCCTAATTTGAAATACCTCTGTTTGGCAAAGGTTATGTTACTTGAGCCTAAAAATAGAAAACTTGGTTCCAGAACTTGTGATTGTATTTTTATTGGTTATGCTTGCAATAGCTTATGTTATATATTTATTGTTATTAAAAGTGATGTTCTAGACTGCAATATTAGAATTGAATCGGAAAATGCTATTTTCTTTGAACATGTATTTCCTTTGAAAAATAAGGAAAAATTATTACATGAACCTTCTATTGCTTCTAATGAAATTGTTGATGATGTGCAAGAAAGCAAGCGGGCTAGAAAGGAAAATATTTTCGGTAATGATTTTATTGCTTATACTGTTGATGATGACCTAACTTGTTATGATGAAGCAATCAAATCTATCGATGCACCTTTTTGGTTAGAAGCGATAAATAATGAATTAGATTCAATTATGTCTAATCATACTTGGGAACTTGTTGAGTTACCCCCTAAAACTAAACCAATTGTTTGTAAGTGGGTGGTTAAAAGGAAACTTAAAGCGGATAGAACAATAGATAAATATAAGGCACGCTTAGTAGCTAAAGGTTCATGCAAAAGCAAAATGTTGATTATTTTGATACTTATTCTCTGGTAACTAGAATTGCATCTATTAGAATATTGTTTGCAATTGCTTCTATTTATAAACTTGGTATACATCAAATGGATGTTAAAATTGCATTTCTAAATGGTGATTTAGAAGAAGAAATTTATATGGAACAACCTGAGGGAAATGTGGTCATGGGTCAAGACTCAAGAGCACAAAGTTTGTAAATTGGTGAAATCCTTGTATGGCTTAAAGCAAGCACCAAAACAATGGCATGAAAAATTTGATAAAGTAAAGCTTTTGGATGTAGGTGTCATTTACCCAATTTCGGACAGTAGTTGGGTGAGCCCGGTTCAGGTTGTACCAAAGAAGTCTGGCGTAACGGTGGTCAAGAATGAGGTTGATGAGTTTGTTCTGACTCGCCTGCAAACGGGATGGAGAGTATGCATTGACTACCGTAAATTGAATTCCATGATAAGAAAAGATCATTTCCCCCTTTCTTTTATAAACCAAATGTTGGAAAGGTTAGCCGGTCATACTTATTACTATTTTCTCGATGGTTATTCCAGTTATAATCAAATCCCCATTGCACCAGAGGATCAAGAAAAGACTACACTCACTTGCCCCTTTGGGACATTTGCCTACCGTCGCATGCTGTTTGATTTATGCAATGCTTCTGCTACTTTCCAGCGGTGTATGATTAGTATTTTCACAGATATGGTGAGACGTTTCTTGGAGGTCTTTATGGATGATTTTTCTGTATTTGGGTCAACCTTTGAGGAATGTTTGCACCACCTATCCTTAGTGCTAGTTCGATGTAAAGAGAAGAATCTGGTTCTTAATTGGGAGAAATGTCATTTCATGGTAAAAAGGGGAATTGTTCTTGGGCATGTTATCTCAGAGAATGGTATTGAGGTAGATAAGGCTAAATTCAATTTAATTTATAACCTCCCACCTCCACAGACTGTGAAGGACATCAAGTCTGTTTTAGGTCATGCAGGATTCTATCGAAGGTTCATCAAAGACTTCAGCAAGATCTCTAGGCTATTATGCAACTTGCTTGCTAAAGATGCTCCATTTATGTTTAATGATGATTGCCTTCATGCTTTTACAAGACTCAAGACTGAGCTGACATCAGCACCTATCATTCGACCACCTGATTGGAGTGTACATTTTGAGATTATGTGTGATGCCTCCGATTATGCACTTGGTGCTGTTTTGGGGTAGCGAATTGGAAAACTTCACCATGTGATTTACTATACCAGCAGAACTCTAAATGATGCTCAGATCAATTATTCCACGATGGAAAAGGAATTGTTGGCAGTTGTTTTTGCATTGGATAAATTTAAACCTTATTTATTGGGGTCTAAGGTTATTGTGTATTCGGATCATGCTGCATTGAAGTACCTTTTTAGAATGCTAAACCTCGTCTTATCCGATGGATTTTGTTGCTGCAAGAATTTGATCTTGAGATTCGAGACAAGAAAGGTTCTGAAAACGTGGTAGCAGACCACTTGTCGAATCCTTCCCTGATGAACAATTGATGCATATCTCCAAATTACCTTGGTTTGCGGATATCATGAACTATCTTGTCACTGATCAAATGCCTTCTCATTGGACAAGGCAAGATAGGTTCAAATTTTTGGCTGAGGCAAAATACTTCTTTTGGGACGATCCATACTTATTTAAGTATTGTCCCGACCAAATCTTTAGGAGATGTATCTCAGAATTTGACCAATGCAGTGTCATCTCATTTTGTCATGATCAAGCTTGCGGAGGTCGCTTTAGTGCTTGAAAGACTACTGCAAAAATTTTGCAATGTGGATTTTATTGGCCTTCTATTTTTCGTAATTCCCATAATTATTGTATATCTTGCTAGCATTGCCAGAAGTTAGGGAGTTTATCTCGTCGAAACATGATGCCTCTCAACCCAATTTTAATTGTTGAGATATTTGATGTTTGGGGCATCGACTTCATGGGACATTTTCCAAACTCCTTTGGATACCTTTACATCCTCGTCGCTGTTGATTATGTTTTTAAGTGGGTGGAAGCCAAAGCTTGCAAAACCAATGACCACAAGGTTGTGGTTCAATTTTTGAAAGACAATATCTTTGCTCGCTTTGGTACACCACGTGCTATTATTAGTGATGGTGGGACGCATTTTTGCAATAGGGTTTTTGTGCAACTTATGAAAAATATGGTATTACCCATAAAGTTATGACTCCCTATCACCCACAGACAAGTGGTCAAGTCGAGATATCTAATAGGGAAATCAAGAGGATATTGGAAAAGATAGTAAACCGCACTCGAAAAGATTGGTCTCTAAGGTTAAATAATGCACTGTGGGCGAACCATACGGCATTCAAGACTCCCATTGGAATGTCTCTGTACATAATTGTTTATGGAAAGGCATGTTATCTTCCTGTTGAGTTAGAACATAGAGCTTATTGGGCTATCAAGCAATTAAATTTTGATCTTGACAAGGCAGGTACTCATAGGAAACTCCAACTCAATGAGTTGGAAGAGATTCGAAAAGATGCTTACGATTCTTCCAAAGTGTACAAGGACCGAATGAAAAGAGTTCATGATCAGAACATCTTGAGGAAATCATTTGTACCTGGACAGAAGGTCTTTATAATTCTAGTTTGCATCTTTTCCCTAGAAAATTACGATCTTGATAGTCTGGTCCTTTCACTGCTCGCACTGTTTTCCCATATGGGGCTGTAGAGATTGAGAATTCTAATAATGGTGATGTGTTTAAAGTCAATGGCCAACGATTGAAATCATTTTTAGAACTGAAAAGTACAGAGGTAGAAGAAGTGAATTTGGAAGATCCTACGTATCAGGATTGATTTTTAGAGATGTTGGAAGGCTGGCTGAAAACAATAAACTTAGCGCTCATGGGAGGCAACCCATTCCATTCCATGTCATTTTCTTTAAATGTTAATTTTAATTTTATTTCTTGTTTCTTCTGTATGATTATGACATGTGTTCATGTGCTGAAATGCTTAATTCTTTATTGATAGCACTCATGTGGTACAAGCTCAACCAGGTACTATCTTTCTAACTTTTATATCTTGTACTTGTTATCAGCATGATTTTCATTTTTTTATGTAAGAATGGAGACATTGAGGACAATGTTTGATTTAGGTTTGGGGGGAAACATGGTTGGTATTTTAAATTTTTTGTTGTTTTTGCTCAAAAAAAATAAAAAAAAAATTGAACGCTCTGATTTTGTGCAATCATGTCTTGACTAAATTGATGATTATGTTGAATTCAAATGCCTTGTTATGTGATTTTTGAGAATACTGTTAAACTTTAAATTGTGATTCAAATTCATTGGCGAGCTTAAACTTATGAACACATGATCATTTGATTAGGATTTCTGAATTTTCTTACTTATTGTTGGATAGTGATGATTCCACTTGTTTCACCTAACACTAAGCACAGAACACACTAGCATATAGTTGTGAGGCATGAAATGTGAAACCAAATATGCTTGTGTTTGATGTCTTAGATTTCAATTGGTTGACGTGTTGGGTGAATACATTGGCATATGTGTATAGTTATTTTTGGGAAGAAAAAAAACGTGTGAGTGTTAGTAGCTATTCTAAGCTCTTTTGTTGAGTAACCAGGCCTCTTGTCTTATTAAGCAATGAGTGTTCGCGTCAAAAGACAAGAAGTTTAGAATGATTAATGTATAGTTAAGGGCTAGTTTAGCTTCGTAACCTCTTTGACTTGAGTGGATAAGCCTTTAAGGGTGTCTTTACACCTAATGCTCTAAAGCCATCTGGTTTGGGAGTCATTGGTTTAAAGCTCGTTACATGAGTTAATTAAAAAGCTTAAGGAAGTTAGACATTGCACAGCCCGTACATAGTAATAATAATAATAATAATAATAATAATAATAATAAAAAAAAAAAAAAAAAGAGTTTTTAGTGTAGAGTTGTTTATTGCTTTGGTTGTTCTATCCAATAGGGATTCCAATGGACTTTGAGCATTGAATCATATATATAGGAATTATTTTGAAGCCTCATGATTGTGTGTTAGTTCACTTTACACCAAAAGGAGACCTGTGGAGTTTTACTAATAATTTATAAGTGATTTGACTTATTCTGAATTTCCTAAAATTGTGAAGATGGAGTTTGTTATTTTAAGCTTGTTAATGAATGAGAACCATATATTTTTTATGATACTTTACTCTCATTGATAACATAGTTTGGCATTTGTTTAATTTGAAGTTAAGACTGAGCAGTTTGTAACTCCCGGTAATTCCAAGCTCTTAAGAAATCATTGATATTGTTGAGGAGACAATATCTATAGGTTTTTATAAACAAAACTAAAGTTGTTTTGAAAACTTAAAAGATCAAAACTTAAAAACCCTTAAAAACTTAAAAGTAACATTTAAGCTTTAAACTTTGATTGAACCGAAAACAGGTCAAACAGACTCAGATTTAGTAGATTCAAAAACCGTTGTACTCACAATAGAAATATTTATCACATGGTAAAATTTGTGAAAAGTTCATAGGTTGACTTTTTGGATATATAGTTGACTATTTAGGTGCCAAGTGGCACTTTTCATTGATCTTTGACCTCTAAATTTAGGCTTGATAAATATGTTTTTATGGCTTATAATTACTCAATATAGTATATATATATATAGTTTATACTTGAATCCTATGAAGTCAGAATTTAATTTAGTAACAGTTGACTTTTTATCCAAAACTGGTGCTTAAATGACCCAACTGTCGAATTAAACGAAAAACTGTCAACGAAAAATATCTCCATGCTTCTTGAACATTTATGTACAAAAAACAAGAAGTATTAATGAAGGAAGAATATCATAAAGGGTAATCATGACAAGAAAGAAAAATTAATAAAGCAAGTGTGAACGCAAAAAATAGTTTAAAGATATTTTGGCTTAAAAGACAGAAACTTTGACTGGACCGGAATGGAGTTAAAACGGACTCAAAATGAGTCGAACCAAAAAGAGAAAGTGTTTGTCTTAAAGTCCTCTATCTACACTCAAAATTTCACATCAATCGGAGTAGATTTGACAATCAAAAATTGCTCAGAGTAGGCTGCCCTCTAGTTGGACGAAAATCCTAAAATTCAAATAGATAATAAAGTAAGGACTAGTTTGCAAGAAATTATCTAATAAGTTAATTCTTTTATTACATTTTGCACCTTCTACCCCTACTTGCCTTATATAAAAAAGCATGCAAGGGTCTTTGTTTTTCCACACAAATCATAGACAACTTCCATGAAAACTTTTGCTTTGGTTTTCTTTCCTTTTTTTTTCTAATTCTACCACATGACCACTTTGGTGTTCTTGAAGTTTATTTTTCTCTCCAAATCAGATTGGTACGTAATCTTGATGCATGGAGTGACTTTTTAGATATTCCTAAGAAAGCGTTTAATTGACTTCCGCTATATCGAGTCCAAAAACTCAAAAGATATAGTTTGAACGTGAAACTTTCAAAGGAATATCTTATGAATCACTTGACACCTCTTCCTTACTATTTGATTTGATTACTTGTTTATTTATTATATAACTCTCCATATAAATTGTTAAGATTCATGTTTGAGCATTATGTCACGCGTTTCGATGCTTAACCGTGAATTAAAGTAGTGATTTTAATTGATTTAATGACTTTCGTATAATAGTGAATATATTCTTGTTAATATTTATCTATTTTATCATTTATTGCATTCCTACAGAGTTGGTTCTACCACCTGTATCTATTTTATCATTTATTGCATTCTTACAGAGTTTGTTCTACCACCTGTATCTATTTTATCATTTATTGCATTCTTACAGAGTTTGTTCTACCACCTGTATCTATTTTATCATTTATTGCATTCTTACAGAGTTTGTTCTACCACCTTATTACCATATCCTTTGCATCATAATATCATCCTGTTAGGATTCATGTTTAAGTGTTATATCAGCAAGAGCACTATGCTATGTTTCAGTGCTTAAACATGAATCGTTGTAGTATTTATATTCTCATGTTATTGTCTTATTTTACACTTACAATTCTTGTGGATAATCATAATTGCTCTAAAATACTTATTAAAAGTGCTTTAACTGAAAGACTTATGTTTAAACATTATGTCACCACGTTTCGGTGTTTGAACATAAAGCTTAAATGTCAAAAGACTTAAAAGTAATCACATTTTAATATTGATGACTAAAAACGATGAATGAATGGATGTAAAAATAAACAGTTTTAATGTTGAAAAAATGACTGATGAATATATTATCTTCTTTGTATATATTTATTTATAACAGAAAAGGAGCTAAGAAATTACACCAAGGAGAGTAAGTATGGATGTACTTACTGAGGAATGATTCTATGTTTCATTAGGATTGTGTGGTGTGTGTTCATTGCATGTTATGTCCAATTAATATAACGGCTGATGAGATAGCTATCAACAAGTTGATGTAGTAGCAAGTGGAAGGAAAGCTAATCAGTAGACCCAGGGGGTTCATAGTGACCCAGGGGAGTCCGAAGTCCTAATATATAACTAATGCTGAGACCGGTAGGATTCCAATAAAAACAGGTAAGACTTTAAGTGTGAGGCAAAGGACATGAACGGGTTCGAATACCTAAGAATGAGAGGTCTGAAGTAAGATGATCATAAAACACAAACTAAATAGTTATTACGATGCATATTCATACAACCTTTGCATTTGCATTATTTATGAACTGTTATTAATCTGATGGTAACTTAGTTATGAAAATGAATGATTCACTTGTCTGTCTATGTAAATATAATGACGTCATATTTACATAGTTACTGATGCAGATCTGGAGAATGAAGGCATGGACCCATATGCCAGTTTTGATGGTTTTTGAAACCATTATTGAACTATTATGTGCTAGTTTAGAAATTACTAGTTGTATTTATGTGTGTCCTATTTTATGACATGTAAATATTTATAATGATGTCATGTTTGACATGTTTTATGTTATATGTTTATGTGACGTTTGTGGCACTAATTTTGATGTACCTAGTGTGCATATGACATGTAAAGATAAACCTAAGTAACTTTTAATAAACTACCGAGGTATTTCAGTCAGCTCTAATGTGTTATGCTATCAATTCCTAAGACTATAGAAAAAAAAATATATTCCGCTACGAGAGTTTATCTCTGATGTAGTAATGTCACGTGAAAACCGGAGGTTTCTGCTTACGAATTTGCAAGCTCAAATTCGGGGTGTTACATAGTTTGGAAGGAAATAACATGGCGTTTGTGGGTATCGCATCTGGTAAGCCCTCACGAGACTATAACTCGTCCACTAGGGACACCTAGGGGTTCAAAGGCTTGTTGCATATGCTAAATACAATCGAGAATTGTGATGTCCCGTTTTTTTTTTTGAAAACATACAAACGGATCTTCACAGTGGCACGACTACATGTCGCTCAGCCAACATATGGCACATGCCCCATACCATGCACTTGATAATAAGAGTTACATCTAACAGCGGAATATAATAATCAATGTGCAGTGGAACACATATCATAAGCGGAAATACATCTAATACATAACAATTAATTACAACAAGAGCCATTTACAAGTCTATCTATTTAAGGCTTATAAAACACATTACTCTAACTACATACTAAAATATAGGCTCAACAAATATATATGCCACGTAGGACATGAGCCATAAATAGAATACCAAAAATGCAGACTACCCATGAGTCCATGACTTATGACTGTCGCGATGTGCTCCAATCATTGCATCCCATACGCTAAGTGGACGAGTCAATATCTATACCCGTAGAACATGCAACCAAAGCATCAATATCTGCACGGTTGCGGGGGTTGTCGCATTCGTACAGGTAGAATTATGAGCCCACCATCTTAGCATAAATAAATACACTAAGACCTCAGAGGTATACTATTCACTGAGTTTTCGCAAAGAACCAACCTTTTAATTTCTAGTCATGCGTACACTATAACAGTCACCAATTTTATAAACTTTTGTTTGAAAACCCCCATAGCTGATATATCAAACACCGACTAATAGAAAACATTTAAAGCATACTACGCAGTTGAGCTTATACGTAGAAGTTCCATTGTTGGAAACAACTACATACATCCTCACATCACCTACTATATTACTTTTGATTTAGTGAGACTTAGAAAACAATGACATTTAAATCATGCAACAATCCGATAGAAAATATACATAAGTTATTTTCCATTGAGACTCTTATGCATACTAATACGTCTAGTAAAACTACTCATAATATAAAAAAAATCACTCATAAAAACAATGTTATACATGCTCATGCTTATTGTTTTATGCCTTGAGAATTTAACCCAAGTATAGTGCTTCAAGGGATCTAACCCAAGTAAGCACCTCATGGGGATTGAACCCATAGTAAAGCACTTCCTGAGAATCTAACCCAAGTAAGTACTAGTACCTCAAGGGAATCTAACCCAAGTAGGCACCTCATGGAAATCTAACCCATGGTCGAGGACCTCAAGGGAATCTAACCCAAGTAGGCACCTCGTGAGTTTGCCAAGGGAATTGAACCCTGGTCTTGTTCGTTTGCCAAGGGAATTAAACGCCGATCTTATTCGTTTAATGCTCAATGCTCATGCACAAATACTATACATTTAAATTCATGGACATGACTTTAACACATGCTTTATTCATAAAACATAAACACTTCAACATGTTATTTTCTCAAACAATTTGCATAACTTAATTTCCAACTGCAGCAGGCATCAAAACATAAATTAAAATTCCAACCGCAGCAGGCAATAAAACACTTCAAATCATATCTCAAAACACCAAACATATTTCATATTCATATCTCAAATCATCTTAAATCGCAAACATTATTGTTATATTTCAACATAATTAAAACTACTCAAAATATCCAAAACATATAATTAACATAATGTCGGTTCGATATGAAAAACACATTATTTGCATTTCTATAAAATACATGAAAAGTAACTTTTCTCAGTGAGTAGAATACTCACCTTGGCTGTGTGGATATTAAGCACTAAGTCTCCTAGACACCATCTTGCAATGTATCACTGTGAAAATACACATTGCACATTATTTGACATTTCTAACATTAGACCGACATTTAACTCTTAATTTGCTCAAGAGCTAACCCTTGGAAAACCCATAATATTTTAAGGGTCCCAATTACACACCCATAAATCTAGACACTAACTAAACTCAATTGACACTAACCCAAAGTATTTACTAAATGTTAGATATTAAAATCACTATTTAATTAATTACTAACTCGCAATTAATTTCACTAACCCATAAATTATTTTTGCTAACATTTTCTCGATATCATTAATTCTAAAATTATTTTTATTAACCTAGTTACATAAAATACTACTGTATTTAAAATAACATTAACCCTAAAATTACGTTTACTAATTTTTTTTTTTTACAATAATTACCTACTTATTAACATAATTTAACAACCTAAGTTTCAAACACTTAAAAACTCTCAAATTAATTTAACCCATCAAATTAGGTTTTCCAAAATTAACTCATAATTTATAAAACGTTAAACCCGATCATAATATTATTAACCCAATAGCATTTACTAAGAGTTAATCACATAAAAATACAATTAAAATTAAATACCTAAAAGTTAGGGTTTGAGGAAACTCACCAAAAATTCACCAAACCAAAGCTCATGGTTTGGGTAGCTTCAAGCAAGTTTCAACCCATTACCTAAAGAAAACACTAGATTAAACTCATATCTTGTTAGATATAACCAAAAATTTTAAAATATGAATTTAGCTATTTATTTCAAAATGATCGGTAGAAACGTAGATCCAAGTACTAAGATTACGTTTCTAAAGTCGAATTTGATTTTGGACGATTAGATCTTCGTAAATCGACATTTCAAGGTAAAAACCCAAAAGAAATATTAAGGAACTCTCCCCTGTATCTTTTTTGTTCTTCCGGACTGAAGGGGAAAAAGGCTATTGGGAGCCTTTTGTGTAAAGGGCGCTGGACGCCCCTTTTTTTTTTTCTTGTTTTATTTGTGAAGGGCCAAATGGCCCTTCATTTTCCTTTTACGCATGTGGGGCACAGGTTGCCCCACATGTTATTATACATATATATATATATATATATATATATATATTTTTCTTTTGTTTTTCTTTTCAAACGATGGAGGCGCACTTTCTTTTTTATTAATTCGGCCCTTCCTTTTGCTTTTCTATTCTTTTTTTTTTCTTTTATATTTTTTTTTCTATTTTAATCTTTCTTTTACTTAATTTCTCTTTTTCATTTATTTAATTTATCTAATTTCTGTACTTTATTATTTTTATTTCTTATATAGCTTTTTTAGACTTTTAAAAATATTCTCTTAAAAATGACACTAAATAAATTTTAATTAATTATTTACTTAAATTTTATACTTTAATTACTATAAAATGTCTTAAACATTACAAAAATGTCAACAAAAGTAGTGCAGTTATTACTTTTATTTTAGTTATTTTTTTATTTTATTTTAGTATTGCTATGGACTAGCAATAAATTGGTTTGGTGTGATAATAGTTTAAATGTGTACATTTATGGCATTAGAATAGGCATTATCATACCTTAATTCTTTTTAGGGATAATTACACTTAATCCCCCTGATTTATCCACGGTGTGGCGATTTACCCCCCAATGTACCAAAATTGGTACATGACCCCTCCGAACTTGCCAACGTGTGACAAAATCAACCTTCCGTCCAATCGACCGTTCGTTTGGACGGAAAATCAGTCACGTGCAAGTCACGTGATCGTTTAAGACAGAGACCCTCCCCAAGTCACGTGACTTGCACGTGACAGACTTTCCGTCCAAACGAACGGTCGATTGGACGGAATGTTGATTTTGCCACACGTTGGCAAGTTCGGGGGGGTCATGTACCAATTTTGGTACATTGGAGGTAAATCGTCACACCGTAGATAAATCAGGGGGGTTAAGTGTAATTATCCCTTCTTTTTATCTTGAAAGTTACCTGTTTTTATTATTTATTTTGTTTTGATTAATTGCATGTTTGAATTTATTTTTATTTTAATCCTAAAAAGTTGCGTGTCAAGAGATCTAGTCGCACCGAGTTGAAATTAACCTTTAAAGACAACGCTTTCGCGTGATTCTATAGCATTGTGAAGTCTTTCTTTACTTTATTTTAATTTCTTATATTCTATTTATTCTAATATAATTTTTTTTATTAATATTATTTAGTTTCAACAAGAATTCTTGTATCATCCAAATAATTTTTACAACAAAATCTATAAGAGCATTACTAGCAGCTTCCCTACAAGGGATCTGTTACCTAAATTTTAGGAAAAATTTTAAGAAAGTTAAAAAAATCATCCCACAGTAGCTTCCCTACAATTATCTGTTCCCTAGAAAGTGAACAGTACTTCCCAATGCATTGGGAAGCACTGTTCACCTCCTATTCAATTGTTTATTCTAAAAATATAATCTCTCTCTTACTTTATCTCTTTCTTTTCTTACTTTTAATTAAAGTAAAAGTAACAAAATAATATTTTAATGATATAGGGAAAAATGAAGGGAAGCTGCTGTATGGTGTTTTTTGATAGGAAAGTAAAAAGTAGTTTTATTTCCTACATTTAGGAAAAATAAAAGAGAAAGAAAGAAAAGCTGCTAGAAATGCTCTAAGGCGCTCCAAGATGACACTAAGAGCAAAATAGTGCACCAAACTCAGCAGACAAACAAATGCATGTTCGGGGGGGTTTGAAAGAGATCGAGGGGTGATCTCGTAAATCGTACGATATCACAAGATGGAGCAGTTATTTTGATACGGATCGTAGACGACTTCATAGTACTTGGGATATGGTTGATGATATAGTTGATAATTACACGCCGGAAACTTTGGTTCCACTTGTTCTTCTGTCGTATCTGCGTCTTTTTCCTTCACTTCTTCGACGGTCAATATGGTGGCATAGCAAAGCTTCTTCCTTAGCGAGCGGGTCAACTTAACAGAGTCAACATCTTGGCCACTCACCACCAACTGATCGTTATCTGACCCTTGTATTTCCACCGAGCTCACACCTGTACGTAGATATATATATATATATATATATATATATATATATAAACACCATATACAATTAAGCTCTACTTCTAAAAGTAATGAGATTGATGCTAACCGTCTGTTGTTGCGGCAATCTTCATGGCCTTGGTTCTGCATTTAGCACTGCTCATTTGCACCTTGATAACTATTTTTTGCTGCAACATAAGATCTAATTAATTAAAGACAGTATGTAATTAATTAGGTCAAGTTTAATTTCAGAATTCACTACTTGTATTGCGTTCTTGCATGGTGTAATAAGATTTACCTTCATGTTTTTGCGGAAGCAATTATATATATATAATTAAAAGCGGCTTTCGTGAGAGAACTCGATCTGATCTGTGTGCATGGAGAAATGAATTGAAGGTACATTTATAGGCGTGGGCTAGCTAAGAGACCGAGCTAGGAGGATGAATCTTGCCTGGGGAGCTAGATAATATATTTTAAGCGGACCACAAAACTATATATAAGATTTATTGACTAAGCTAGGATGACGCTGGTACGGTGAACGCGTTTCACATGTACTTTCAAAATGGAGGAGTTTAGATCGATGAATAGTAGAATATTAATTGTAGAATTTTGGAATATATGTAAGATTTAAGTAAGGATGCCTGTTCTAGAATGTTAATTATATATGTTTCATTATGTATCATGTATATCGATCGATTGGGTCTCATATATATTGATTATTGTATGTGTGTCTAGAATAGTTGGCCTCTCTCTCTCTCTCTCTCTCTCTCTCTCTCTCTCTCATCTATATAGGCCTCTCTTGTACAATTTTATGTGATTCTACATATAGAGATTGAAGTCTTGATCGAAAAGTTTTTTTGTACAGTTTTATATATATGTGATTCTATATATAGAGATTGATGTCTTGAAAAGTTTTTTAGGTACCTCATAATATAACATGTTGAGACATTGATCACTTAATTTAAAAGCTTAAGCCTATAATTTGACCCAACTATGCTATATTAATCACTCATACTAATGGCATCTTTTCAATGTACGTGAGACTCAAACAATATTTCTACGTACATATACTCACATATGTATCTTCAACAAATACAACTAATTACAAGTTAATTAGTAATTAGTATGAAGGTGCTACAAGTAACCCTCCGAGTGAATTTTTTTAATGAATTAATTTTGAGACGTGCAATTACTCTTTAGAAATATTACATCCACCCCCTCCCGGCCGGTAGATAAAAAAACCTGGTCCCTTCCATGCATTGGAAGTCAAATTAATACTGCTCTGTTACAAGTCTTGTTTCGTTTAAATTTGCCCATATAATTAATCTTAGTGCAACGCGTCTCGTGTCGAGGAAAAAACGCAATTCTAAGGTTTTGCCAAAAGTTCTAATTAATTAATTAAGGGGAAAAAAAAAGAAAAAGAAAAAAAGAAAACGGATGATCACTTGGAGTAAAGTCAAATCATGAAGGATAATTGAGCTAGCTGGAGATCATTTCATCGAGTTTAGTTGGCACGAGTCTAAGCAATTAATTAGTTTTACGTTAAATGTTAATAATAATAAATATTTGATATCACAGAAATAGGTTAAAAATAATAAATATAATTTTTAGATCTAAAATGATTGATATTCCAGCATATATATTACATACTTGAAGACTCTCTTATTGATCGTCTCTCTAATTAACAAGAGGCGGGCGGGGCGTGCATGCGTTGAAAATATATAGATCGGACTACGCGTTTATCTTTCGGTCGTTAATTAAGCTCTCGTGAATTTGTTTCCACTAATTCCCAATATAAATTCATTTTCTCGAACTCGATCGATAGTGCTTTCTTTTGATGTTTTGATTCTTAATTTGTAAATACTTTGGCAATGTTTCGAGTCTTTCTTAATTAATACTTTCGCTTTTGGAGTTATACGAAAAACAAATACAAAAACAGCAAATTAAAGACTTTTCTTATTCAACCTTCAATGGTTTCTGGAACGATTGCGACACTTTGACACATAATTTAATTGTAAAATACGAATGTAGTGCTATAATAAAAGACCCTTGATGGCTTTTGCAACAAGAGGATAGGCAAGTGATGGGGAAGAAGCTGGCCGTAGACTTCACCTTTTAGAAAATAGATCTGAGAGAATGAGGGAGCATATCAGCAATTTTGACATTTTTACTATGCATTCGTCCATCTATTTCCGTATTGTGCTGTTCATTTTCTCCTTGACCGCTAGCTGTTATTTGCTGGTTGTGTTTTTGTTTTGAATAAGAGTTTTTTTCTCTTTAGATCTGCTCTCATAGGCGATCTAAAGGATGAAGCTAGGTTAGTCAGGTGTTATGAGTTATCTTTCACGACCGGTTTAAATAAATTTTAAGGATATTTAGCTACTATTGTTTTAAATCTATTTTGTTCGGAGCAGATCTACTCTTTAACTATTTTGTACGTGTTATGTGCAGAAAATAAATAACACTTTATTGTAAGAATTTTATTTGTATCTATGATTATGCTATGATCATGTGTAGAAAATTTAATTTATGGATAATGAATTAATTTGTAAATATAGTAAGGCCTCGTTTGGTTCGCAGAATAGACCCCTAGAATGGAATGGCTATTCCTATGGAATGATCATTCTTTTGTTTGATAGGGGTCTATTCCTTGGAATAGATATTCCCATTGGAATACCTATTCCTTTACGAAGAGGAATACCTATTCCTCTAAAAAATGAGAGGAATAGCTATTCCTTGGGGTAAATGCAATATTTTCTAAAAAAAACCACTATTTTATATTTTATTATTATTTAAAAAAAAAAAAAAAAACCAAAAAACCAAAAAACAAAACCCTTAACTGGCTAACCGGCCACCCCAATGGGTGGCCGGCCATCCAGTATATGGATCCGGGGGTGGTCGCGCCACCCCCGGAACGCCTCGCGGTGGACCCCCGAGGCGTTTCGGGGGTGATGCGACCACCCCCGGCGCTTTTGGGGGTGGCCTGTGCCACCCCCGATTCTCATCGGGGGTGGCTGCGGGCACCCCCGAAGTGAATCGGTGGGCGGCCGACCACCCATTGGAGTGGTCGGCCACCCATGGGTTTTCTTCTTCTTCTTTTTCCTTTTTTTTTGTTTTTTTAATAATTTTTTTTCTTTTTAATTTTTTTTAAAAAAAATGTGGAGTTTTTTTAGTAATTTTGATTGAATTACAATTAAAATATATGTATTCTTACCAAATTAAAGATTAGGAATAGCTATTTCATTCTACCACTTTCTATTCCTAGAAATGATTATTCATTTTCTTAATGGAATAGTCACTACAAATCAAACGAGGCCTAAGTGTCTTCTTTTCTTTCTTATTTCGTTTTAGTCAAATCATGGCAGGCAAATGAGCTTGTCTTTCTAATTGCGTACGGTTTATTATGTGATGAGAAATGCTAAAAAGCATCCCTTCATCCCCCCTTCATGCCCCCCTTTTCATTAAACTAATTGATTTTAATGAAAAAGGAGGATGAGAGGGGATGAAGGGTGCATGTGTAGCACCCCTAAACTTGAAATAAGGAATATGGAATATTATCGTACGTACGTATAATCTTTGCAAGATAACGACCACCTAACAAACTCAAAAGCTAAGAGATTTAGCTCTTTGTTTGAAGTAGAATTTTAGTAGGCAATAGCAATTAATGTACACCGAGCATTTCGAATGAGTGGTGATTAATATAGAATAGTTAGTCTATTGATGCCTCATTTTTTTTCTTTGATTTTCTTTGATTTTTGTATTGAATTTCCTAGTGTTTTTGTCGTTTCATATTTAAGCTATTTTTGTCCAAAGTTCAGATTTTTTCGATTTTGATCAGAGATTTTGGATTATTATCATTGAGGAGGGATTAATGGGGTTTGATTGTCATTCGTTTGGGAAGAGAGGGTTTAGATTCGGTATTGAACTTTCATCTTTCTTTTTATTTTCTTTTTTTAACATAAAATTTAAATTTAGTGATGTGTCAATTTTTGACGTACCACTAAATCTAATTTAGCGATGCATACATTAACTACGTGGCAAACATATCACTTTTGCCGTCGCTAACATTTAGTGACGTGTCAGAGCTCCTCACGCGTCACTTCCACGACTCAAAGCCCCAATCTTTTCCCAATGCCATTAGGTCTTATCGAAAAACCCTGTTAATACCCAGTAAGATCAAAACCTTTGGAGATTCCTGTTTCATGATCAAGCCCATGATTTTTCGGCTTGTTCTCATTAAAGTACATTGGAAATGGGCAATACTACGAAACTCAGAAGTGGGTAAACAAAGATCAATTGAGAATATAATTAAGGATAGGTTGTAAGCTACGAATCACGAGTTATGGGTTCAGCTATTTCTTCTACGTACAGGATTCTATCCCTTCAAACATGCCTGTGCTCAAGTCAAGTAGAAATAGGGTGGTTAGGGAGGGTCGATCCATCAACGGAGCACGGAGAAAGAAAATAGTGTACGACTATAAGATCTGTCTTTTGATGCAGGAAAATGAGGCAAAGAAGTCAGTGCAGGTTCTTATGATTAAGAAGAGGAAGGTAAATTTACGCTCATACACCGGAAGCGAAATATGACTTGACCTTTAGACTTTATCAGAGGAAGGAAAACGAAAGCTCCGAGGAAGACATACAGTAATTCAATCTTTTGGGAAATATTATGTTAAATCTGAGCCGTTTATATTTAACGGCATATATGCAGTTATATTTTTAATAGCATTTAAGCCGGATTCAATGGGAAAAAGTCTTTTAATCAATTCCTTGAGAGAAAAGCCTGCTCATTTGTTAAAGCTTTTTAAACTGTGTTTTCTTCTTTTCTTTTTTTATAAGAAATAACTTTTTTTTTCTCTTTTTTTTTTTTTAGTTTTTCTCACATTTTTTTTTCTTTCAAAATTATCATTGAATATGTCTCACACATGGCCCCATAGATTTGATGGTGATCTTCAAAGGTGGGAAGAAGTGAGACGGACAATTAAAAAATGTATAGCACGTCACTTTTTATTTTATTTTATTTATTGTTATATGATATAAAAGTAAGGGTTAAACACCTTTTTAGTCCCTGAGTTTTGACAACTTTATTTTTTAGTCCCTGAGTTTCAATTCGCATCACAGATGCTACCTAAATTTTGGGAAATGACCAAATAAGTACCTCGTTAACTTCTCCGTCCAAAAACTAACGGCTCGCCACGTCATTGACACTTAGCACCACTGGAATGTCGACACCTGTCCAGTGAAACATGTCAGCATCCACTTAATTTCCAAATCACCCAAACACCTCCACATCACACACCCACGTCATTTGTTTATTTTGGGGGGAAAACTATTTTCTACAATTTAAGAAACTCAAAACTGAAACTCAAATATTTCAAACAAAAAAACTTAAATCATTTCATCGTTAATCTGAGAAAGAAATCAAAATCCCTAAATGAACTTGTGAAGTGAAGAAGTGAAGAACCCTAATCCCTAAAATCCCCCTCGACGGACTCTCTCTCGACCGGCCCACTCCTCTCGGACTCCCGGACTCTCGCTCGATTTCTCTCCCGTCGACTCCACTGAACCGGCCGACTCCCTCCCGGACGTCGAAGAAGGGGGATTTCACCTAACCTCGGCCGGACGTCGAAGACAGTGGATTTCGCTCGCTCATCAAGTCGGCACATTCCGAGGTATTTGCCCATTTTTGTGTTTTTAGAAGTTTGTTTCGTGCTATATATATATGGATTGTGTATTGTGATTGTCGGTTGAATCTTGTTTTGGTTTTTGGAACAAATGCTTGTCGGTTGTTGGGCAAAGTGATGAAGTTATAAAAACCGAAACTTTCGGTTGTTGTGGGTGGATAAAAGTGATGGCTTCTTGTCGCACACGAGATTCCAAAGGGAAGGAAGTTTCCCGTGGTGTAGACAAGGTTGGTTCTTAGGCTCAAATTTTTTTAAAAAATTTGTAATTTTTAATTTTTTCCTTAATTTCCGTTTGAAGATTTAGACAATTTTTTTTTATGTGTTTTATGTTGTCCGTTCCTTGAAGTCATCATCCGGATCGTCCTCAGTGGGCCGTGTTGACATATCATATTTCTGTTTCTGCGATTTACCAGCCCCATTGAAGACCTCGTGGACTAGGGAAAACCCTGGAAGAAGATTTTGGGGTTGCGCCACTTACAACTCAAGAGTAAGCATTTTGTTATAATTATAGATAGTCGGTCGTGAGTTTTTGCTACTGAATGCTATACTTCAACATGCAGACAAAAGCTGCATGCAAATTTTTCAAATGGCTGGACAAGCCAACTTGTGCAAGGGGTGTGGAGGTCTTAGATGAGATTACCAAGAAGCTTAACGAAGTAGAGGATGCAAATGGTACTTTGGTAGCAAGGGTTAAAGATTTGGAGAATGAAAATGTCAGTTGCATGGAAAGAGTTAGGCAATCACAGAAGTGGGATGATAAACAAATGGAAATCATCAGGTGTCTAGAGAAGGAAAATGACAGCTATAGGACAAGAGAGAAATTTTTGATGTATGCTTTGTTCTTCTCATGGTTTACAATTCTGTTGATTGCTTGTGTTGCACTTATGAAATGAAATGTAGTTTGAGATATGAATTGTAGATTATGTAGTTTGGATATGTATTTTGTATATTTATGAGAAGTATGTAAGTTTTA
>JAJPGS010001885.1:0-32724 GCA_028654335.1 Alnus rubra | reverse complement strand
CCCTGTCGACTCCACCACTACCAAGCTCTCGCCCTTGGACAACTTGTTGCCCTCCGCCTTCTCCCATGACACGAGCTTCCCCTCCATCATGGTCAAGCTCAGTGCCAACATGAAGATCGATCTCCCGAATCTTCGCCTCGCATCATGCCATTACTCTGGTGGCGCTCCATAACGTGGAGGTAGAGAGACTTGGCTAGGCCCACAAAGGCAACGATCTTGTTGTGGTCTCGAGGGTGAGTTTGGCGACGTTGGAGAAAAAATAAATAAATAAAAAAAAAAATATTTAAATGATCTAGAGAAATAATAAAGAAGTTGACGTGAGATTCATTTGAATAAAGAAACAAAAAAATATTTTGGTTCCCTAAATTTTTATTGAAATACAGGAAAACCATTGTAAGTGCTCTAATATACTTTTCAAAAGCAAACCATAAAATTCTTTTCAAATAAATAAATACTTCTAAAAAATTAAACACAAAACACTTCTAAAAAATAATTATAATGAACGTTTGCCGGCCTTGTAGTGGCTACCATGAGCTTCCGATGA
This sequence comes from Alnus rubra, assembly GCA_028654335.1. NCBI lineage: Eukaryota > Viridiplantae > Streptophyta > Magnoliopsida > Fagales > Betulaceae > Alnus > Alnus rubra. Next base: position 32,180 of record JAJPGS010001885.1, on the reverse strand, counting down.
CCATTGCATGAACTTTCGGCAGTCCCGGCCATGGTGGCTTCTAGGAATGTATGTCGTCTGGCATGGACACCACGATGGTCACCATGAAATTCTAATGGCCTTGTGTGGCCATTAGGATTTAGGAACATCTGTGACCCCTGCATTGGCCGGCCACTAGAACCATCTGGCACATGCATAGACCGCGGTGGCTGTGGCCAAGTGGGCACTACTGTGAAATATAAATTGAGATAGTTTGTTTCTCATTTTATTTTCTTTTATTTGCGGGAAAACTCTTTGATTTTTCATTTTTCACAAACACTTTTCAAAATTTTTCGAAATAAATTTTCATTTTTGGACCCCATATAGGCATATACGACATTTTTTTTTTTCAAATATTGCCACTGCCAAGTCAATTATCAATTTCTTCCTTTTTCAAAACCCAAAAATCCTTTCAAAACTTTACAAACTAATCTTATTGGACAAGTTTTTGCCCGTCGTGCCTTTCATGATCTTTAGAATGTTAGAATATAACTTAAATAATTAAATTTACCTATTTGGATAAATGTTTTATATGTTGAACCTCATTTATTGTGAGGGATCAATTTGAGCCTACATGTGATTCATCATTTTCTATCAGCTTAAGTTTTTGAAATAACTAGTTATACAACATGTTATCGAGCAAAAGTTTTGAGTTCAAATCATGTATCTATTATTTCAATTAAATATTATATGTGTTGGGTCTCATTTATTAAGAGAGAGTTTGAACCCACAAGTAAAGAGAATATGATCCTCTCCATTTTGAGCCATTTCATGGTCAAGATTTTTATTTGTTGCATCTAATGGTGTATATGGTACCATGTCATTTAAAATTGTTATTTAAAAGTTTTAAATGACATGCCAACATATTAACTTAGAATATTAATTAAATAATTAATTTTTTTTTTTATTTAAATTTTTAAGATAAGTGATTATTTAACAAATCAAACAGTAAAGTAAGGAACGTCCTTTAATTTGTCCGACAGTGATTTAGTGATTATTTAGACAATTAATTGAACTTTGTTAGTCTTAACAATATTGTATTAACTCTAGAGTAATTCTCTAGAAGTTTCTCATGTGTACCTCAAAAAATGAGGTGACTTTTAAAATTATCATTTGATCAAAATTTAATAGTGATTAATCACAAGCCCAATGGTGATTTTAAAAACCACCTTATTTTATGAGAGACACAAGAGAAACTTCTATGCATTACTCTTAACTCTATGAGTAATTTTAATAGTCACTTTTTGTATGTCCTTCTTGGTCCCTTCAAGAATGATGTGTCTTTTAAAATTACTATTTAATCAAATTCAATAATAATCAATCACAGCTCAAAGATAATTTTAAAAGCCACATTATTTTTAAGGAATAAAAGACTGACTATGCATTTTTGTCATTTATATTCAGCATGAGATCATACAACATATAGTCATTCATACATTAATTCGATCACTCCAAAATTAGTGAAAACATTTAAAATCAACACAATTATTGACTATCATTGGATTCTTCGCAATCTCATTGCTAGAACAAATTATCTATGACATTAATTGCACCGAAGGATGATAGGTGATTGTGCCCCTTGCTGCTATATAAAAGTTCAAGATGATGAATTTGTAAAATTTATATACAATTGTAACTATTATATATATATATATATATAATATATATATATATTTAAAAAAAAAGCATTGAAAAGACAATTGCATCAAAAACACAAATTCTAGGGTTGTTAATTTTTTATACGATATGTGAATATGATACGAACGTAATACTGAATTAAATGATTATGGTTGAGAAGTCTGGCTCGTTTAATTAAATAGATTAGGTTACGATTAACATATATAGTCTTATATACATGCTTCGACATGATTTGAATCCGACACATGACGTAAATGACATGCAATTTTTGACATGACTGCGAACTTGATATAAATCCAATACAAAATTAGAGATTATGATTGAAGAGTTTAACCCGTTTAATTAAAATAATCAAATTATAGTTAACACATACATTCTTATACTCACATCTCAAACAAAAATTGTTATCCCTAATGAACTTCAAGGAAGAGAAAATTAGAAGTGACATAAATTTGTGTTTTATTACTTTTCAAGAATAAGTAAGGCGATTCCAACGAAGAGAGAGAGTCGTTTTGTTTTTCCGCCTTTGCTAGAGAGAGTTCTGAGTGCTTGTCTCTCCGGGGGAGGAGGCGTCGCCTCCCTCCTCCGGTGGTGCTCTCCCTCTAGTCTTTTTGGGCTAGGGTGGTTTTTTTTTGTTGTTCCTCTGGTTTTTCCAGTGGTGTTTTGTTCCCCGGGTTTGTCTCCGGTGGTGTTTTGCCCTCCTAGCTGTTGGGGCTATGGAGTTTGGTTTTTTGTTTGTTTTGTTGTTGTTTTCCTTTGTTTTTTGACAGATCCATTTCGTTTAAAGTCGTTTTGGTGTGTAACCTCGCCTTGTGGTCTTCCGCCTGCTTCTCTTAGATCTATGGTGTTCGCCGGAGTTCTTTCGACACGGCCACCCTGAATTTGTTCGCCGTCACTCTCTGTTCCTGCTGCCTCTTTCACGGTGACGTTGTACTTCCACGCGCGGAGCCGTGGTCTGCACGTGTTGTGGTTTGGTTTGTGCGTGAGGGCCACGTTTTTCCTCTTTGGCCGGCGAAATGGTGTGTTCGGGACGGTTTGCTGATTGGTTGTTGCTGGGTGGTTGTGTGCGGCGCGTGTATTAACACACACCGGTACCGGGGTTTGTTCTTCACTGCCGACTTTAGCGTTTTGTTGTCTGTCAATTTTTGTATATTTCTTAGTTCTTTTCACAGTTTGTCATTGTAATGGACTGAAATTTACTTGAGCATCTAGGTGGCTTGAAAGCTAGACCAGGCTTTCTCTCTTTAAATGAGTGGTGCTTTATTGTTTAGAGAGAGCTATATTTTGTTCATGTGTAATTTTAACTTGTTGCTTTGACACTGCTTTAAGTTAGGTTTTATCCTAACTTGGGGTTTAGAGATTCTTTATCTTTATTTCCTACCTTCAATCCTTTGGGTTTGTACTGTAGATGTTGGGGATTGGTTTATTTGCCTTCGGGCGTTTATTTGAATGAATCTCCATGTTAAGAAAAAAAAAAAAAAAGTAAAAAGTAAGTCGATTCCATTCAATGCAATTGACCAAGTTTCCAACCACAAGGACAAGGTATGCCTCCTACTAGTTGTACAGAGGAGAGATCAAAGTCAAAAGTGGGCAGCAGCACCGGCATATCGTACGTGGAGACAGCTGTCCCCCCCCCCCTTCCCTTTGTTTTTTCCAATTTCTGACACAGGGACATCGATCAACATTACTTTAGATTTTACATCTTTGCAGGAAGTAGGTACAGAAGGAGATAATAAAGAAACAATAATTTAATTATTTAATTTATATTTTAACATTATTTTATATCTACGTGTAGCATTCTGAGTAGCTTTTCAATTATTTTTTCTAAATATAAAAAATGAAATTATTTTTTTAACTTTTCTATCAAAAAGTATCCTACATTAGTTTCTCTTTATTTTTTCCTATATCATTAAAATATTATTTTTTTACTTTTACTTTAATTAAAAGTAGGAAAAAGAAGATAAATAGGAGAAATATAATATATTTTTAGAATAAATAATTAAATGGGAAGTGAATAGTACTTCCCAGGGAAACAAAAATTTTAAGGAAGCTGCTGTAAAAAGGGTTTTGTAATTTTCTTAAATTTTTCCTAAAACTTAGGAACATATCCTTTTAAGAAAGCTGCTGTGAATGCTCTAAGTTTTTAACTCTTATTAATACAAGAAGCTTAACGCAATATATAATATATTTTAATTAAAATAAAAATAAATTATGTTGACAATATTCAAACAGACCTTTGTTCATATTACAATTTTAAATTACAATTTATTTTATAAATTTAAAGCAATAAAAATAAAAATATTTAATTATTTATTTTATATTTTAGACGAACATTTTTTAATGCGTTCAATAATTAAAAATGCATTGAGATAAATTAAACTAACTTGAGTGTTGGATAATATGGCATGCAAAAGTAAGAGCATTCTCAACAGCTTCCTAACCATTTTTTTCTAAATATAGGGGAATAAAATTACTTTTACTTCCTTATAAAAAAACACTTCACAGCAGCTTCCCTTCATTTTTCCTATATCATTAAAATATTATTTTTTTATTTTTACTTTAATTAAAAATAGGAAAAATAAATAAAGTATGAGAAAGATAATTTTTTTTTTTTTTAACCTTTATTTTGGTAGAGATAAATGGTTAGATAGGTTTAATAGTTGAGTTGGAATGGAATTCCAACTTATTAGGATTAGATTTGGATTAGATTAGGATTAGATTATTTAATATTAGGATTAGAGCTTATTTGAATTGAATATTTGAACTTTAAGCATTATCACTTTAGGTATTATTTACTTGTATTTCTATTTAAAGACCATTTGGTCGTTAATGAGAGAGAAGAAATAATTGATTTAGACTTTTGTCTTGTGGTTCGATTCCGGCCTTAATTGAAGTTCACTATCATCTTTTAATTCCATTTGAACTTTAAGCATTATCATTTAGGTATTATTTACTTGTATTTCTATTTAAAGACCATTTGGTTGTTAATGAGAAAGAAGAAATAATTGATATAGACTTTTGTCTTGTGGTTCGATTCCAGCCTTAATTGGATTCATTTGGGGTCTATCTCCAGCCCTTAATTGGAGTTCACTATCATCTTTCCATTCCATTTCTACATTCATGAATCATCCCTATTTTTCATACATCAATCAAAAATCACGCATTATACTTTAATTAAAAGTAGGAAAGAGAATAAAGTAGGAGATATATAATATATTTTGTGAATAAACAATTGAATGAGAAGTGAATAGTGCTCTCAATGTATTGGAAAATTGGGAAGCATTATTCACTTCCTAGGAAAACGAAAATTTTAGGAAAGCTATTGTGTAGAGGTTTTTATAACTTTTTTGAAATTTTCTCTAAAACTTAAGGAACAGACCCGACCCATTTTAAAGAAACCGCTGGGAATGCTTTAATAGTTTCATTTCAGAATACCAAGACAGGCTTTAATACTATTCAAGTCCTAACAAAATCCATCTGTTATGATAACGTAGGGCTTAAGACGATTGTAGGAGTCGTTAATAAAAGGAAATCGGAGTGCAGAGTGTAGGTTCCCATCACAGGTGTCTATAACCACGGATTAAGATTTCTTAAAATTTTTAAATTTTCAAATTATGGTATTTAGGCGGTTTATTTACGTCAAAACCATTAGAAAATGTCATATATTAAAATTGTGGCATGTTACATGTTGAGAATTGAATATATTTTTATTAGGTTCTTATTTTCTATGTTGTAAAAAAAAAACTTAGAAAAAAAATTATCTTAGTTTTATAAAGAAGAAGCGTCTTCACAAAAGTGATAAAGAAATATTTTCGAAGAAATTTTTTTTATGGCATCTAGAAATATTTTGTGTTGAACACACGGAAAAACATTCTTGCATTTATCTAAGATTTTTGGAATTCATTGATTTCTTTAAGGATTGTCTAGTTTTGGGTTTGGCGCATTTCATGTAAGAAGTTGTATGGTCATGAAATATGGGTGTTCGATCCTTATGAACTAACGAAAGGATACAATCTGTCAATTCAGCGTGGGGTGTGGAAGGTTTTGATCATCTTATTCCGGAAGAATAGCCTCTTATCCTATTGCAGCAGGGACATTGGGCATATTCAAAAAGTATAGAAAAAGATGATATAATATAATCCGACGTGTTTAATTAAAATAGAAAAAATAACCTTTTAGTTAAAATTAGATAGAATTTGCATAATCGGATTTGAAGCTCTTATACACCTTTCATTTGTATTACTAAAATCATATCCAATTGATCCTATCCGCTAATTTCAGTTTCAAATCAATAGTTCATAGGAGAAATTTGTAGGGAACATGTCATAGGAGATATCGAAAAACACTTCTACAGAAACAAACATTTATTTTGTTATTATGATAAAACAACCATAATGAAATTTGATGTGATTTTGAAGAAGACACTGAGTTAAGTTGTCGACTTGAAACCAACTAAAAGTTTGGGCCTTTAATTACATGAAAAATTAGTTGGTGCCATTGCAATCGGTCGTCGTCGTCGTTGCCGTCATCATCTTTCTAACTTTTTTCTTTTTTAAGAAAAAAGGGAAGGTACGATTACACCGAATTAAACATAGAAAAATGGCTGAATAACCAACAATAAGTTTCATTCAACTAAACTAGTACTTGTAAGCATAAATAAGAGGGATATTTCAAATGAATGACATGACCTAATAAATTCTTGGCCTCTTCATATGACCTAATAAATTCTTGGCAAAGAGGCCATAAAATTGGCCGTCAATCAAGGTGGTTTGAAGTAAGAGAAGGGGCAAGAATTTCGAAAGATTACTCAATCATTTCAAGAGACAAGAACCTAGAAAGGTCCATTAACACGTACGTCCAAACCCCACTATGAACCGCTACCACTGCACACCAGAATGTAAACTATAGCATCAAGGATGGCACTGATGCAGGTCAGATCGAAAACCACTAGCTTGGTGTCTAGACAACACCTCAAAATCATCTTGCAACCAAATATGGAGATCACCATAGGCAAAATCGCGAACTATGAAGATTTGGTATGGGAGAGAGTGGTGCGCCAAATACCAGGTGCGTGAACCAAAGGGTGTCCGAAAGGCAGTGGTGCATGATAGACATGCACAGAGGCGGAGATATTGGATCGGATCGGGCAAAGCAGGTCGAAGAAGGGTTGATGAGGCGTGTGCATGGAGGAGAGGGGTAGAACGCAGCACATCTGACTCCCAAGTTGCAAAAAACAGTAAGAGGAAGAAAGAAAAAGATAAGGTGAAAAAAAAAACTTACTAAAAAAAAAAAAAAAAAGAGGAGGAAGGAGGGAGGAGCAGTATCCTCCCTTTTGCAGGGCCACCTACACCCAAAGCCCGATTTAGTTTAGGTGCCGTTAAAAAAATTACAACATATATGCTATAGTTTTTTGAACGTCCAGATTTAATTTTAAGATTTTTTTTTTTAATGAGAAAGTTAAATTAAAATTAAATCTGAACAGTTAAAAAATTTCAGTACCTTTATTATAGTTTTTTTACAGCACTAAACCAAATCCGAGTCAGAGAATTGATCCAAAACGAGCCAACACAATTTTCCTCCCAGAATACACAATTTCAAACTTAACCAACATTCTCCCAAATAATACTCCATGATATTTTGGTTTGCAGAATTGAAAGCGATAGAGACTCACCCCAAACGTACAGAGCCGCAGGTTTCTTATCTCGGGATTAACAGCTCTGCATCACAGTAGAAGGAATGGGCATAAAATCCATGGGAAGGGTCCGTGAAGGAGACCTCACCACCCATCACTTTCACTTTCTTTTAAAGAAACCATCGTATTCACAAGCAAATCACCAGGCTCCACAAACGGGTCTACCATTTGTTCATAAAATTCTAATTCACCAATCAATCCATGATCAGTAATTGAAATGCAACCTCAAATCTCATCTATATAAGGCATCTCAATATTGTAGTGCACCATATGATCCAACACATAGGCCAACCAAAACACAACCATATGATATGGTAGTACCTCTATTAAACCCCCCACTGTTTTTTGCTTTTTCTAAGAAAGTGAAAGCATTAATAAACAATTCAACACGTAAAATATTTACAAAAAAGCTCAAAATTATTTTTAAATTAATGTCGCATCATAACCAAAAGTAAAAAGTATATTTTAAAAAGCATTAGCAAAACCTTGCCTTCTCCAATGGCTCACTTGCAAGAAGACAACAACTGCAAATGTTCTTTTTTGGGTTAGAAGCATCAATGGCCATAATTTAATGAGTAATGTTAAATGTTACCCTACATCATTCTAAAATTGATGTGATTTTTAAAATTAACATTGAATTTATAATAAATCATTATTAAATTTGATCTAATGATAATTTTAAAAAGTACACTAGTTTTGAATGATACAAAGGGACATGATGTGACATAGGTAGACGCGCCGCTCCACCTTGTTCCTCAAGCCCTTAACCTTCAGATGCACCATCATTCTCCTCCTTTTGACATCCATGCGCTGGCGCGTGTGAATTTTACTTGCAAGCACGTGTCCTGCAGGCGTTGCAAGAGGAAAACTCTCCTTCGTCTGCGGCTTCTTCGAGGCTAGCTCCTTGCCGCCGCCACCTCTGCTGTTGCTAGTGTTTTGTGGTTTTTTTTTTTTCTATGCTTGTTTTTCTTTTCTGTTTGTTGTGGTTGTTTTGCTTTATTTTGTTGTTTTGTCTTGTTGGTTACTTGGGTTTTGTAGTTCCTTGTGGATTTACAATGCCCCTTCAAGCTTGTCATCTTCTTGGCCAATTCTTCGTACTTCATTTTGTGGTGCATTTTATTGGTTTTGTGACCAAGATTCAAAGGACCCGGTCGTTTTAGCTCATTTCTTACTATTTTTTTATTTTTATTTTGAGTATGTTGTAGGAGAGTCCATTTTTTTTACTTCCGATTTTAGGATCGCTCACTTTCTTCATTTCAAACCAAGAGTAGAAATGATTCCATTGTAAGAATTTTCTTTATTTAATTAGAAAAAAAGTTAACTGTTTTGTTGGGAACTACTTTGAAAAGTGTTTTATGTTTAAATGTTTTGATAATTGTTTTTAAAAATTTGTCTTTATATTTGAAAAAGTATTGTATGTGAGGTTAGATCTGAAAACTTACTTAAATATGTACTTCAAAAAGTGTTTTGAAAATACTTTCTCAAAATGTAAAAGGAAGAAAAACAATATTAATAAAAAAGATTAGGCATGTTTGACAATTGGAGGCTAGCATGTGGCTGCCAAACTGTTCCGGCAACAACTGTAGCAGATAGATCAAGTAGTCTGACGGATTTGATGGTCATGTAGTGGCAACAACCAGACTATTCGGGCGACCACACCGTAATAGCCAGATGAATATGTGATATTGGTTCTCATTTTTTTCTTTAAAAAAAATTAATAATATTTTTTAAATCACTTATTAAACCTGTTTTTAAGAAAATAGTCAACAATATTTTTGTGTTTTTAAAACCATTTTTTTTAAAAAAAAAAGTAAAAAAAAATATTTTTGGTGGGATAAATCATAAAACTTGTTTGAATAAGTTTTTTAAGAAAATACTTTCCGTCTCCATGAATAGAAAATCATTGTTAACACGGTTGAAAAAAGGCCGACTCTTCTCCAAAAAAAGAGAGAAAGGGCAAGGTCCAACTTCAAGGCCCAAATTCGAAAAATAACAAAAGCCAAGGCGCTGTTTCAAAATACAAGAAAGTACAGGGACCTCCGCATCAATTCACAAAAATATTTCCCATCGCATAAACCTAATTCCCCCAGTCTCATATAAAGCGAAGCTTTCATCTCGAAGCCAAAGCCGCACTTCTCAGGCCAGTAATCTCTCTCGCGCTGTCAGAGTTCCTCATCTACTTGAAGCAGCCATGGTAAGCAAATCGAATCCAATTTCTAATCTTTTCGGCAAATCAAAGCCCTATGTTTCTGTTTATTCTCTGTTTGGTTGCTGATAAAGGTTGATAGCAGTAATGGGAAACAGTGGCATTTTGTAGCCATTTGGATTCTGAAGAAGGTCAGAAAGTGAAAAAAATGTTGATTTTCTTTATATTGTTGTGCTTTCCTAGGTCCTCTTAGTTTGCCAAGAAAACTTCGAAAACAATAGGAAAAGCTGAAGGCTTATGTTAAATTCTATTTATTTATATTGTACTAGAACAGTTGAAATCATTAAAAATTTAGTCTAACAATAATCTTACGATTCTTAGCTAATGTTTAGACTCCATGTGATATCTAATTTCTGTACGCTTTTCCAACTTTTATACTCATTGAAGTTGTAGAACCATACCTTCTTCATGCAAGTAATTTACTTTTTCTTGTAGAAAAGCTTTGTGTGTGTGCTTGTTTTCTGGAGTTATCTGATGATAATTTAGCTGTGTATGTATATCAATGTTTATATGTAGTGCAGTTACGTTTGGACATATTTTTTTTTTTTTGGATGAATAAGTCTTTTATAACCAACACCAAAGTCAATTACAAACTTCAGAAACCTGGAACTCCAGGACATCAAAACAATCCTGACTCGCTGAAAACCAGCAACACAAGACAGTAAACAACCTGCCAAACAGCTAAACAAACTCAAGAATTACACAAGGGAGAACAAATTCCATTTAGCTACAAGAGCTAACTGTTTATCACTGCCCTTAAACTGCCCTTGTTCATGATCCTAGCTCTGACTTCCCACAAATTCGAGCCAAGATTGCTTCCTCTGTACACGGATTATTACTATGCAAGAGAGCATTGCGTTGCTTCCAGAGATGGTACACTACTGTAGCAAACAGATTTTCCCCAAGCAGGATTGTAAGCTTTTCCCTCTCATCACCTTAGGACCCCAAACTTCAACTTCATCCCAACTAGTTGGCACATCAGATAGAAACAATCACCATAATAGTCTCCAAATCCTTCTACTGAAACTGCAACTAAAGAACAAATGATTTCTGTTCTCTTGTGCAGCATAGCAGAAAAGACAGACAGGGACCCATATAACCCAAGAACATCTTTTGTCTAGTGACAACAGCATCCTAAATACCAACCATAAGAAAAAAGAGTGTCTCGGAATTGCCATTGAAAACCATACTGATTTCCACCAATGAACAACCTGGTTTTTACTTCTCAACCTTTCCCAAGTTTCTGCACATGAATATTTCCCTTTCTTGGACTCCCAGATAGGTTGATCTTCTCCCCCAATTTTATATCCAAAAGCTGGCATTGGATCTCAACAAGATCATCCGACCTTGCAGCAGGCCAAAACACTCTCCATTGTGTATAATAGCAGACAACTTGGCATTAATGGACATCCCTGAGTCATATACTGCCCGGTACCCCAAATCTGCCCAAAGACACCCTGCAGGGTGCCAGTGATCTAACCACAGAAAATATTCCTTCCATCCCAACTTGAAAGCGAATTAAGCTCTTAGCCATATCCTTAACTTCAATAATTTCTTCCAGCTCCAAGAACATGAGGAAGGGATAGAAATACTCCACAAACTTCTACCCTAAGCCAATTAGACTCTATCAAGCAACCCAAAGAGAGCCGGCTTTTGTGAAGAGATTCCAAATGTGGTTTAGCATTGAAGCTTGGTTCCAAACCTCAAGTTTCTTGATCCCTAGCCCACCTTCCTTCTTAGGAAACAAAGATACGTTTGGACATATTTTGTTCATATCATTCTCTTGATGGGATCATTAACTTACTTTTGTTACTGGTCTCACTCTGTCTGGATTGCACTGGAAAAGGTGTCCATAGTCTTGTCACAATTACTTAGTTCTTTCCTACTTATGATGCAGCCATGGTTAATGATGTGCTATACTGACTGGCTTTAGTTGATCATTTTTACGCTTGATTGTTGAGTGATAATGTGCATCATGATGTGGAAAGTTTATAGACCTCATATAACTTGGAATCACTTCAATCTCTGTATAGATTTGGGTAGTGGGTTGCACTGACAAGTTTTACCCCTTACAAAGTGTGAAACTGGTGTCATTTTTTTGAGAGGAACTGCAAACTTTAGCGTGATACTATAGTTGGATGGAAAACTTTATTCAGTAATTGGGCTGTTAAATTTTAGTCCCATAGGAGATTCATTTTTCATAATTATACTGGATGGAATGGTGTGCTCCATTGCCACTCAATAGTACTTCCAGTCTAGGGCTATCAAAGCCATGCATTTCCTCTTTCATACTACATAATAACTACGGCTCATGCATGTATCCATTTTTTTGTACTGGTTCAAACCTTCCTTCCCCCATCTCCTTGGGGTCACTTGTTAAAATAAAAACATTTTTCAACATTATGAGTGTATGGAATCTTGATCTTAGAGAAATGATATTTAATTTTAATTTATTTTCTTAAATTTTGGTGGGGTTCCTTAGTCGAGGCGGAAGCAGAGGGAGCCGAAGGAAGAAAATGTGACCCTTGGCCTGCTACGCGTGAAGGAAACAAGTTTTTGGTGTGGCTCACATTTTTGCATCTTTTAATGATACTTTCATTGTAAGTGTCATTTTTCATTTTTCTTGTAAAAAGAGTTTCATTATTCATTTTAGTAAAGAAGTTGTTTGTTTGTCCTCCAATTATAGATGTTTTTTGATTTTGATCATAATCATTTTATTGCTTGAAAAAAACAGCATGTGACTGATATTTCTGGAGGAGAAACACTTGTTCGCATCACTGGTATGTGATCTTATTTCTTATTGTTTAGTTTGATCCGCAATTTTTGTCTTGCATAGCATTTTTAGGCACAATTGCTTGAAAAGATTTTCCACTGGTGTACATCATTTGCTAATGTTATTCCTTCCTATTGGGGGCATTTCAAGTTGGTTGTTTTGCTAATGTTGAATTCGGGTTTGTGTCATCTTTCTTGTGTATGCTCATGTGCATGGCTTGGCCTGTTCTTGTCTATGTTCTTGCCTTCGGCTTATCTTCTCACATCAGTAAGGGCGTCTATGTTTACATCTAGAATAATTGCCATGTAGCGGTGATTTTAATCGCCTCTTAAACCTTAGCATAGGAAACAAATTGAATTTCTTCATCTTTGCATGTATGCTTTTGTCCTGTATAATTCCCATGTGGCATCTGTTAGAATTCAAGTCTCAATTATGGATTCCCATGAAAGTTGAAAATGAATCTGTCTTCCAAATGTAGGTGGTATGAAGGTAAAAGCTGATAGGGATGAGTCTTCACCATATGCTGCCATGCTTGCAGCGCAGGATGTAGCACAGAGATGCAAGGTTTCTCTTCTTTTCCCTTTAATTTATTACTTCAAATTGTAATTATTCGATTTTGAATTGAGCCTTCCTAAATATGTGTTCCTTCACTATAGTATTTGCTAGCTTGACCAATTGTCATTCAATCCTAAACAGGAACTTGGCATCACTGCTCTTCATATTAAGCTTCGTGCTACTGGAGGAAATAAAACCAAGACTCCAGGTCCTGGTGCTCAGTCTGCCCTCCGGGCCCTTGCTCGTTCTGGAATGAAGATTGGTCGCATTGGTAAGGCTCTTACTATTTTAGATGCATGAGATACGGATGCCTTGAGGATTGTCTGTCTTGTAGAAAGATTTTGCAAAAGTTATTCCAGCGTAGAATTAATTTCTAAGGAATTTCTAAGGTCGTCTACAATTAGGGCTATTTTTTTCTCTATCCCTACCCCAGTTTACCAGTGCTATGTTTATCTGGATGGTCATCTGCCTGATTTGGACTATTAATGTCCATCCCTCATACTGATTATTATTTTTTTTTATTAAAAAAAAAACTCTAGAACAATATAACTTATTGGAATCAGAATATGGCCGTAAATCTTCCTTGTGTTATTGTTCACAGAGGATGTGACTCCAATCCCCAGTGACAGCACGCGAAGGAAGGGTGGTAGAAGAGGGAGAAGACTGTAGGCTCGATGTCGAATCGAATCGAATCATCCTATCATTCAGTTTTGGTGCTGGTGATGCGTTTTCTTGGTTATTTCCTGGGAGGCTTATTAGTTGTTGGAACATTTTTGTAGTTTTTGGCGATGGCTGACTCTTGCTTTATATCAAGCATAATGTACAATCAGAAGGGTGTGAGATTATCTATGGCATTTGTGTTGGCATAAATGAAATTATGTTTATGACTAGTGATGCTTACTGTTGAGTTTGCTTTTCTTTAATGATTAATCTTGGCTATGGTCATTAGCGACATGCAATACATATGAAGAGTGTAGAAAGAAAAATTGTTCTTTGTTTGTAGAAGACAACTGGGTTCAAAATGTATTTGTGAAATCAGCAGTCTTGTGGGAAGCTTCATTTGGTAGCGCCTAAAGTTAATTCAAATCCAAGGACTGGAAAATTTCTGACCTTCATGAATGGAAGCTGTTATCTCCATATCGAAATCCCTCTATTCTTGACCGTGGAAAGGTTCGACTTGAAGAGCTTGATTTACTCTTCCTAGTAGGTGTAGGTCTGTTGTGATTTACTCTCTCTCTCTCTCTCTCTCTCTCAAAAAACAGTATTATAAGTACTTATAAATTTAGTCAGATATCAATTGTGAGCAGGCCCAATCACCCATCGACTAGAGTTGACATATCAGTGTAATGATGGGAGCAAGCTCAACCATCTATTGGCGTGAGCCGACATATCGATGAGAGTAAGCTCAATCAACCATTAGTGAGACCAAGCTCAATTGCCGACATATCTGTACACGAATGATTTATTTCCCTTCAAAATCCCTTTTCTTTCTAAGACTATAAAGCTCTTTTTCTTTAATAAGACTTTTTCCTTTTAAAACCATATTAGGCATATAAAACATCGTAACTCCTAATCACATGTGTGCATTCATAAAATGTTATAAGTATTATATTTACTATCATTTCCTTTATTGCTGAGTGGACTTTGGATTCGGATTTTACAATTTACTGTGCTTGAGGGCAACAATATATCATTTCTAATTTATTTTTAAGGATAAATGCAACATCAGTCCTTGTGGTTGGTATAAATTACAAATCACTAACTTCAATGGGTTGGCTCAAATGGTAAGGGCATTGGTTTTTGTGGTAGTCACATGAGGTCTAAGGTTCGAATCTCCTTGGGTGCAAACAATTTTTTGGGGCCAGCCTGCCAGCAAAGCTGGAGTATTACCCGATCTGTGTAGAGTGGGTGCTTTACATGGATCCGAGGTTTACCTAATAGGAGTGCGTAACACGAAGTGACCCTACCTTGGAGGGGTTCCTCGTCATAAAAAAAAAAAAAAAAATTTACAAATCGCTTACTGTCATATCGAAGTACTGAACTCAGAGGCCTCTGTGGTATGCCAAAAAACAAATGTATTCCCCGAAGTTAAATTTCGTTCAAACATTTGATGGATTTCTTTAGGTGTCATGTTAGCGCTAATAAAATGACGACATGTGTCATTCTTAATAAAAATATAAATATATAAAACTAAAAAGTTATTATTTTTTAAATAAAATATAAAAAGAAAGGAAGTGGTTGCCGGTTGGGGGGGGGGGGGGGTGGCTCACATTTTTTAGTTTTTTAACGACAATACACGAAGTTCACGTATGATTCTAACTACTAGCTAGAACACATCATATATATACTCAACTTATATTTCTCTTTGCCGACCATATCTTTATCTTCTTTATCATGATGGTTGATCGTGTACGTGAGGACTTTTATTTATGCGACTATTTTTTGAAAGTCATAGATTTATTTGGCCATGCCTTGAATCATCTCTCTTTCCTTTGATACTTATGTGTTAAAAGAGGGAGAAGACAGTAAGGTTATTGCTCATTGTATGTCAAGAATCCCAATACAACTCCCCAACCCTTCAAGCCACCCCGATTTCAACTTTCTTTCCAGTCTTCTCCGTTTCATTTTCCCGAGTACTTCTTGCCTTTCACTTCCACCGCACGATTGAGACGCATTTATTTATTTATTTTTATTTTAACGTACGCAAAGTCTGACCAACTTGATCTTATATACGCACACTAAAAAGAAGAAACAAAAAAAAAAAAAAAAGGAAAAAGTGATGGGGTCAAGTCATTAGAAAAGTCTGAAAAGAGGTGAGCCTTAAGGTAGCCGTTACAAAAATGACTTATTTTATTTTATTTTTCAGCATAGACCACGGCCCAGTCCCTGTTGGCTTAGAAATGCATCCGCCACTGAAAATGATGAAAATACTCCGAGTTTCGAAACAAAAGAATGTACTTGAAAACCCAAAGTTTTATTTGAAATCATGAAAATGTCACCAAGTAAAACAAAGTAAAAAAAATAAAATTATAAAAATTAAAAGGATAGGAGTGGTCGTTAAACCACCCCAAACACACCACCCCATGTTATCTTGGGGAGGGGGGGGGGGGGGGGAAGTCCAACCCAATAACATTCCTTCTCTCTCTCTCTCTCTCTCTCTTTTTTTTTTTTGCCAAGAAATTGTGGTTAAATGAGTTTGAGTGTGACATGTACGTGATAATTCATGGGAGTAATTTGCAAATGTGTCATCTGTGGTACTACGGGGTAAAGGTGTTTAACTCATAAATTTATGAAATTTTGATGACCAATATGAAAAATAACTGTTAATACTGACAAATTTGATGATTTACCCTTCTGAGCAAAATGGTAATTATTTGAAAGATTAAACAAAAAAAATAAAGAAAGAAAGAAAAAAACAACAACAATCGAGTAGATCAAGGAGTAAAGAACAATGAGCTATCATGAAATAGCTACTAGCTAGTGGTAATGAACGGTATCCTTAAGACCTTAAGGCTTGAGAGCAAGACCAGCTTTAAGACGTTGAATGGTGGCAACGTCAGTCTTGAAGGACAAAGCCAAGACATTGTCATCAATGCTAGTGTTGAATAAAGTCTTGGGAATTGAAACGATTCCAGCATTTGCACTTCCAAAGGCTGAAACTGCTAGCGCAGGTGCTTTCGCGGCTGCGTTGTACTGAAAGTGTACGAGTCCTTTTGGAAATACAAACATATCACCCGTTTGTAGTGTTTGAGTAAACAATTTGTTGGTGGTATCAACGAACCCCACTTGAAGGGTACCGTCAATCAGGAAAAGGAGCTCAGCAGAGCGAGGATGGGTGTGCAGTGGGTTAGTGGAGCCAGCTGCAAATTCAAGAACAGCAATAGAAACACTCTGCCCATTAAGAGCAGGGAATTCAGTCAAGGCTGCTTTGGAGATCTTAAAGGCTGTGGGAGGGCCTGCTGCAATAAGGGAACGCATGCCAGTAAATGTGAAGAAATTCCCATCAACTGTGACATTTGGAGGGACTATAAAGTCGAAGAGAATATCTGGATCTCCAGCTGTTGCCATTTGGATGATGGCAAATGAAGAAATTAGTACTAGAGAGAAGAATTTCATGGAGAAAGTTTTAGAGGCCATGGAAGAGTAGTTGAGGTATAGATAAGGGTAAAGCTGATATGGGATTTTAGTGATTGTTGATGTGGTGGCCATGGAATGAGGTGCATGCTTAGGCTTATAAGAAATGGTGTATTTATAGGGTGCTATCCATATAGAATTTTAAGGAAAGGCAATCGTGTTTGTGCTCCTTCTGCAGGCCATTTGGATGACAACTTGAGGTGAAAACTACAAAGTCATTCTTCGTGTAGCTAGACTGTAGCTTCGCTTCTTTGGTTTCATCATTTGGCTTAAAAGACACCTAGAAACTACAATTTCTGTTTAATAACCTCTTTTGACCAATATTATATTATTGGCCTCTGTACGTATATGAGTCTTTTATGTACAATATTATATGTGTTTCAGAATATAGTCATATTCTTTGTAATATTTGGTGATGATTTTATCACACATAAGTGCAATGGTGTTTCTATGGATTAGGTTTATTTGTAGCAACTATCGGTATAATCTGAGTTTTAAGGTAACTGTAAGGGAACATTTGTATTGTTATGAGTCCCTTATTTGGTCTGAGTTTGTTTATGACTGTAACTATGTTACTCTTGGGGTGTTTAATGAAATGATTACATCTTCCCTTCAAAAAAAAAAAAAAAAAAAGTGCAATGGTGTTGTTGGTACTATTTGTTTGTATTTTAGTCTCTTATATTGGAAAGTTGTAAATTTGAATTAACATTTACATATACGATCGAGTTTCTAACGAATATACCTTTAAAAAAAAAGAAAAAAAAATTGTATTGTAGTGATTTTATTTATTTATTTGAATAGTAAAAAAAAATTATTAATGTGATATAAAAGATAAAAAATGTTAGAATATTTTAAAGTTGATTGTTTTTGAAAAAAAACTGAAAATAAAGGAGATGAATATGTTGTTTATTGCCAAACACCACCTCCGTCTTTGACAGCAATATTGGAAGGGTCAGTTTTGAAATTGGATTTTACTGTCATAGCTGGTAGAAAGCAAAAGTGTCTCTTTGATCTTCTCGTTTGTTTACTTATGCCAATTGTTTCAGTAGAAAATAGGTTTTCTACGTAATACGTACGGTACGTAATAGATTCAAAGAAAAGATAATCATAAAATAAAATAAATTAAAAACAAAGTGGAATAAAAAAAATTAATTAAACACAAGGAATAAAATAGGAATTTGCTCATTTCAATTAAGCTCTTTTAAGGAAGTAGTTATATATAGAGGTATGTTGTGGAAAAAGAGGCTTATTGGCCTGGCGACAAGTAATGGACAAAAAATATGGTTGTAATTTGGGAGGTTGATGCTCTAATGTCCACATTAGGCCATATTGGGTGAGTATTTGAAAACATATTAGATGGGGTTGGGATTCCTTCTCTAGTTTTGTTAGTATAGATCAAGGTGGATGATGGCGCTTAGACCAAATTTTCAGAGTTACTTTGCATTGCTTGGGATAGGGATGCTTTGGTGGCTAACCACAGATTTGTTCACAATGGGGAGGTGCATTGGGAAATGAATTTCATTAGACATGATTTGAAGGTGGATGTTGTTTCTTCTCTTTTCAATGTTATTTACTCTGTTAGGTTGGTTCAGGGGGTTGAAGATAAGCTCTGTTGGATTCTTTCGAAGGGACGATCCTTTGAAGTTAAAACTTTTTTAAAGCTCTCATTTCCAATTCTCATTTATCTTTCCCTTGGATGAACTTTTGGAAGTGTAAGGCTCATTTAATGGTGGCTCTTTTTACTTGGACAACATCTTTGAGAAAAATTCTAATGACTTTTTATGGATAACATCTGTAAGCGTCACGTTATAGTGGTGGATTAGTGTTGTATGTGTAAAAAAAGTGAGGAAACACTTGGTCATCTTCTTATTCATTATGATATTGGAAGAGAGTTGTAGAATTTGATTTTTAATATTTTTGGAATGGTGTGAGTTATGCACGAAAGGGTTGTTTTTGATCTTATTGGGTGTTTTTCTTTTATATACTTTCTGAGTTCCTGCATATTTGGGTTGCACCTCTTACACTTTAAATAAATTTACTTTATTTAGAAATTAAAAAAAAAAAGAAAAAAAAAAAAGAGCATCTAGTCAAAAAGTTAATTCAAATCTAGTGAATTTTTTTATTTTTTTTTATTTTTTTATTTTTTTTATTTTTTAAGGAATTCTCGTAAAATATATCTACCACAAAAATAAACTCAATTGAGAACGCATGCATTTCGGAGGAATGTTGGGCTAAATACTAAAACCACATGAGCCAACCTAACTGAATACAGAACATTGAAGAGAGAAGACAGTAAGCTTGCTCATTGAATTTCAAGATAGAGGCCAGCGTCTTTGAGCTTATTTAACTTGATGCTCACAAAGGTACGTGATGATACATCATACATATACCCTTCTAAACAAGAAGGGTAATTATTCCAAAAATAAAAAATAAAAAATAAATAAAGAGAGAGAGCACAAATTAAACACAACAATGAGCTATCATAAAATAGCCACTAGTGATAATGAACACTATCCTTAGCGCTTGGGAGCAAGACCAGCCTTAAGAAGTTGAATGGTACGAAGGGTACCACCAATCAGGAAAAGGAGCTCAGCAGAGCGAGGATGAATATGCGGTGGGTTTGTGGTGTTAGCCGGGAATTCAAGAACAGTAATTGAAACACTCTGCCCATTAAGAGCCGGGAATTCAGTCAAGGCTGCTTTGAAGACCTTAAAGGCTGTGGGAAGGCCTCCCCCAACAAGGGAACGCATGCCAGTAAATGTGAAGAAATTCCCATCAGCTGTGACATTTGAGGGGATTATAAAGTCTGAGAGGATGTCTGGATCTCCGGCTGTTGCCATTTTTATGATAGCAAATGACGAAATTAGTAATGAGAAGAATTTAATGGCGAAAGTTTTAGAAGCCATGCAAAAGAAGTTGAGTATAGATATGAGTAAAGCTGTTAATTATGGGATTCTAGTGATTGTTGATGTGGTGGAATGAGGTGCTTAGGCTTATAAGAAAGGCTGTATTTATAGGGTGTTATCCATATAGAATTTGAAGGAAAGGCAATCGTGTTTGTGCTTCTTCTGCAGGCCTCTTGGATGACAACTGGAGATGAAAACAGCATAGTCATTCTTCTTGTTGCTGCAGTTCTTTGGTTTTGTCATTTGACTGGGACAAGACACCAAGAAAGTACAAGTTTTGCTTATTAAGCTCTTTTTGGTGATCATTTCATCACACATAAGTTGAACAGGGTTATTAATTGGTGCTATTTGTATTTTAGTCTCTTATCTAGGACAGTCTTGTAAATGTGAATTAACATTTGGGGTGTTGGCGGTGCTATATACAGTGGTTTACATATATATATTGGAATTCTCGGAAAATGATCAATCTTCAATAGAAAGGGAATAAACTCAATGAGAGAACACAGGCATCTTGGGGAAACTTTGGGCTAGATACTCTTTTAGGGGTCTACTTATTGGTATATATATATATATTTGAAAATTCGGACGGCTTCCTATACACTCCAGTTAAGGCTTCCACAAGCAGGAGACGTTGGGCAAAAAGTGTAATATGATACAAACTTTTGGTAGACCTAGTCATTGAGATTTGTGTGGGCCGGAAAATGGGCGGTGGGGATTAGATCAACAGTGATCATATTCAAACATGCCATGTGTCATATTTGAACGAGAATAGTATCTCCACGTGTGATCGTGCTCGTGGGTCATTGTTGAAGATCAATATAATCATGGGCGGCTCGAACCTTAGGCGACTTAGATGGCTGCATAAGGCTCTCAATTGAATAAGGCCCCTATATATATATATATATATTAGAAAAAAAATTAAGGCTCTAATATGGTAAAAGGTGAATAAAATACTCTCTAATTAAGGCCTCAACTTAATAATTGTACAATAAAAGTTATTTCCAAAACAAATTTTAAGACTCTAATATGGTAAAAATTAGTAAATAGTGTTTCTAACTAAGGTCCTCAATCATGGTAAAAGTAATTATAAATTGAAAGTCTTATTATTCACATTCATCAAAAAAAAAAAAAAAAAAAATCCATAAATTATTAGAAAGTCTCACTTATTTAATATTTTTTAAAAGCCCTATTTTTACATTCATCAAATTAGTCCAACGTGCATAATTTTTTCTTCAACGTTTATTTAAATTGAATGTTTACAAAAATATAAAAAGTCTTCAAAGTGTATAAATTCTTTTTTTTTTTTAAAAGTATATAAATTCTCATTGTTTATGTTGTGCATAATAGATAGAATTACACACTCGGTAACCAAATCCTCAATGTCCAACAATTTTTTCTACATTATGTTCTATTACAAATCAATCTTTATATAACTTATTTTTATTTTTCTCTTTATTTTTATTTAAATCTTATTATTTCATGTCTTTGAATCTCATTCTATATATATATATATATATATATATCTAAGAAGTTATATATATATAAACAAATTTTTAAAATACATTTTACAAAAAAAAAAAAGTGTTCTAATTGATATATTAAATAAAAAAATAATAATATAAATATTAAAATTAACTTAATTTAATTAATATTTAAATATAAAAAAATAACTTTACTTAAATTTATTTCTTAAGCGTCAAAATTTATCAAGCTGGCCATGAGATTAATAGCCCATGTTTAGGCAGGTGTGGGTTAGGCAAGATATGATGTGTAATTAATGTGAATGTGACTGACACATTCTTGTTTGAGCAAGGCTTTATCTTGTTCGTACAAGATGAAAAATTTCGCGTAAAATAGGGAGTTTAAACGCATAAACTAGGAAAAATAGAGAGAGCCCAGAGAGTGTTGTGGGAGAGCTTGAGAGAGAGATTTGGAGAGATAAATAGAGAGAAATGTTACAAAAAGATAGAGAAAGCTTGAGGAGGAGGAGAAATTAAGCTCTAGGAAAACTTCAATGGTAAGCATTAATTAATAAATTGTTGAGTTGTTGAATTATAGGTCTTCAAATATTTATTATTACCATTTTGGGAGATTATATATATATATATATATATATATATATAATGTTGTTTTTTTGTGTTTTGGAACGTTAGTTTGAGGTTTTAAATTAATAATGTAGTTTTTTTTTTTTTGAACGAAACTCCAAAACCTTCATTGATGAATTGAAACCCCAAAGGGGAATACAATAAGGCAAAAGTCTCATAACGAAAACAGGAACAAAGCAACAAAAAAGCTACCACCCGAAGGTTACAGCAGTGCCCGTAGGCAAAGGTAGTGAATGAAATTGAAGAAACTTCATCCACAAAGTCAGGAAAATCTTGGCTTGAAGCAGCTACCAAGTGGTAGACTGTGAGCAAAGAAACAAGAATTTACAAATACAAACAGAAAAAAACCAAACAACCAACACCATGAGAACCGCGACCGGATCACAGGGCATGTCGAACACGCACCGAATCCGGGAACCCTTCCCGCCATCGAACGACCTCCAGAAGACCAGATCGGCACGAAACAAAGCCGGAAAAGCAAACTGTGGCCCTCACGCGCTAACCCAGGGGGACACTCCCCGGCGCGTGCTGGCCACGCGCCGCACATGAGAGAACCACACAGATCCGTCGAGTGACGACTGAAACTAGAAGAGTCCGGCGACCACGAAAGAAAAGCTCCTGTTGACAAACACCCAGCCAAGGCTTACAGAGGCAAAAAGCACATCTTCACCGAGTACCTACCGACATCCGCCATACCCACAGGCAAGAGTTTGGGAATCTTTCTGTTTGCTCCAACAACAACAAAAGAAAAGAAAAACACTAGCCTCACCGGATCAAAATCCGGGAGGGAGTACAACTCCACAACCCTAGGGCTGGGAGAAACAAAACATCCACCACTGGAGACCAGTGGGATGACAAAAACCGCCCTAGCCCGAGAAAGCTAGGGGAAGACCAGCACCAGGGGGGAGACGTGAAGCCTCCCCCCACCGGCGAAACAAGCTGCAAAGTCTCTCTCTCTGAGAAAAGTTCTAGAGACAGGGAGAGAGAGAAAAGTTTTAGAAACAAAGGAATCTTCCCACCCTAATAATGTAGTTGTTTGTGTTGTGGAGGTTGGGGATCGATTTATAATAGTGTTTGAATGATTGTGAGCTATGGTTGGTTGTGTTGATCGTATGGAGGTAATTATATATATATATATATATATATATATATATATATATATATATATATTAAAAGGAATTATATTGTTGTTTTTATTGTTTGAGTTGTGGTTTGGAGAAAAATAAAGGGAAAATTGCACCGTTGGTCCCTGTGGTATGCCATAATTATTTTTCACTTCCTATGGTTTAAAAAGTTCATGAGAGATCCCTGTGGTATGCAATAATTACATTTTATTCCCTGGGTCGATTTTCCGTCCACAATTTTGACGGAATCTGTTAGTCCTACAATTTTCCGTCCACCCCCTTTCCCATTTTTGTTTTTTCTTTTTTTTTTCTTTTTTTTTTTGAATTTTAATTTTTTTAAAAAATAAGTATTTTTATTTATTTTTTAATAATTTTTTTTTATTAAGATTGGACATGTCAGCGCCACGTGTCACCAATAAGATGACGACACGTGGTGCTGACGTGGCATTTGACGGAATCTATTAAAAATTTTAACAGAATTTGACGCCAAGGATCGATTTGTAATTATTACATACCACAAAGATCTCTCATGAACTTTTTAAACCATAGGGAGTAAAAAATAATTATGGTATACCACAGGGACCAACGGTGCAATTTTCCCAAAAATAAAATGTAAGTCTATGGCTCGTTTAGATGTGCGAATTTTTTGTATTATATTCTATTTTTTTTATTTCAAAATTGTGAAGACCGAATTTTTTTTTTTAATTATATTCGGATGATTTAGAGAACCTGAGACAAAACTAGAAAAAGTTGAATAAAACTTTTTTAGTAGAATTTTAATTAAAAAAAAAAAAACCCAAACATGCCCTTAGGGTTTTGAGGATGTTTTATCATGTATATGCAAGAAAAAAGATGCAATATTTTATTTATGACATGAGGCCACACTTTACGTAAATTTTGTATTGTAATGTATGCTCACAATGTATCGTATATATTATGAGATACAACCTTAATTATCATATTCTAGAGTAACATGGGTGTGATCGAGTACGTCTAGCTTGAAATCCTTTGAAATTTGGTTTTCATAATTTTTCTCAATATATTTTCAGTTTTTATTTTCAAACACTTATCTATAATGTTAATCTTGTTGATAGCTCGACTGTGCAGGTAATATTGATGGAATTTTTTAGTTCCAATTCTGATTTCTGAATCCCCATTTTGCCCATGCAATTATATGATATAGGACAATATTTCCATCTTATTCCTAAAATGCCCTTATTACGGAGAGGGTCAGACCTGCCATCGGAGTTATGGCCAAACGAGCTTATTCATGAGCAATTGTATCGTTAGCACCGAGTGGACATGAGGAAGTTTATTATCCCACACTGGAAATACAAAAGGAAAAGGCTACCGGCCATGTTGATGAAAAAGGAGAAACGACCGACGGAGATTAATAGAAAATTACCGGCGTAACTTCTAGTACCGCCGATAATTAATTAATTGGTCTATGATGTGGCGATGAGATTGATTTGACTTAAGCAAGAAAGGAAAGAGTCAACCACTCAAGAAGGAAAGAAGAGACCTTTGGCAAATTGTGATTTGAATATTTTCCATTAGAGAACTCGGAACTTAACTCGAGGACGAGTTCTTTTCAAGAAGGGAAGACTAATGTAGCACGAGAATTCCTAAAAGGTCCCTTTGATGTGCCGTCCCTAGAAGCTTTATTTCTTTCCTTTTAGAATAGGATTTTGTTTTATTTACCTACTAAGATATTTATTTATTTCTTTTCTTTAGGATTAAGACTTTACTTTCTTTCCTTACTAGGACTAGATTTAATAGTTGTTTTATTTATTTTTTCCTTTTAGGATTAGGACTTTATTTTCTTTCCTTACTAGGAATAGATTTGTTTTATTTTCCTTACTTTCTCTTCAAGTATTTTCTTGTATAAATAGGCTTGCCTACCATGTAAACAAGACACAATTGAATATTATAAAATCAGAGAATTTCTCTCAAAAACTCTGCGGAGTTTATCTTTTCTTTTAACCTGCTGGCTTGTTTTATCTTTTGGGGTAAAAGACGAAGACGCTTCTCCTTGCAGAATCAAAGACGCTGCTCTTTGATTGGTTACCTTAGTCTTCTGCTACGTCATTATATCCATAACTTTGGCTTCACCGTTAACGGTATTGTGTTAGAACAGGAGAATGTGTTCCATACATACAAGTTCGAAAGTAAAATCAGAGAGATTGGTTTAAAATCGTGATGATCAGACTACTTAAATATGATTCTTTAGCAACAAAAGTACAAACAAATCTTAGAAACACATTCAACGTATACTTCTAAACAAGAAGGGTACGTAATTATTCGAGAGGGAGAAACAGAAGTACAAAACACCAACATATCATAAAATAGCTGCTACTGGCCGGTATCCTTAAGGCTTGGGAGCAAGACCAGCTTTAAGGTGTTGAATGGTGGCAACGTCGGTCTTGAAGGACAAAGCCAAGACATTGTCGTCAATGCTAGTGTTGAACAAAGTGTTGGGAATGGAAACAGTTCCGGCATTTGCGCTTCCAAAAGCTGAAATTGCTATCGCAGATTCTTGCGCAGCAGCGTTGTACTGAAAGTGTACGAGTCCTTTTGGAAACACAAACATATCACCTGTTTGTAGTGTCTGAGTAAACAACTTGTTGGTGGTATCAACGAACCCCACTTGAAGGGTACCACCAATCAGGAAAAGGAGCTCAGCAGAGCGAGGATGGGTGTGCGGTGGGTTTGTGGTGCCAGCCGCAAATTCAAGAACAGCAATGGAAACACTCTGCCCATTAAGAGCCGGGAATTCAGTCAAGGCTGCTTTGAAGACCTTAAAGGCTGTGGGAAGGCCTCCCCTAACAACGGAACGCATGCCAGTAAATGTGAAGAAATTTCCATCAACATTGACATTTGGGGGGACTATAAAGTCTGAGAGGATGTCTGGATCTCCGGCTGTTGCCATTTTCATGATAGCAAATGACGAAATTAGTAGTGAGAAGAATTTAATGGCGAAAGTTTTAGAAGCCATGGAAAAGAAGTTGAATATAGATATGGGTAAAGCTGTTATGGGATTCTAGTGATTGTTGATGCGGTGGAATGAGGTGCTTAGCTTATAAGAAAGGCTGTATTTATAGGGTGTTATCCGTATAGAATTTGAAGGAAAGGGAATCGTGTTTGTGCTCCTTCTGCAGGCCTCTTGGATGACAACTGGAGATGAAAACAGCATAGTCATTCTTCTTGTTGCTGCAGTTCTTTGGTTTTGTCATTTGACTGGTACAAGACACCAAGAAAGTACAAGTTTTGCTTATTAATCTCTTTTTGGTGATCATTTCATCACACATAAGTTGAACAGGGTTATTAATTGGTGCTCTTTGTATTTTAGTCTCTTATCTAGGACAGTCTTGTAAATGTGAATTACAATACTGTGGTTTGCATATATATTGGAATTCTCAGAAAATGATCAATCTGCCATAGAAAGGGAATAAACTCAATGAGAGAACACAGGCATCTTGGGGGAACTTTGGGCTAGATACTCTTTTGGGGGTCTACTTATTGGTGTGTATATATATATATATATGAAAATTTGGACGGCTTCCTATACACTCCAGTTAAGACTTCCACAAACAGGGAACGTTGGGCTAAAAGTGAATTATGATACCAATTTTTGGTAGAACTCACTCTTAAACACCGATTTGTAAAGAGAGGATGTCCAAGAGCTTATATACACATGATTAAACTTGTACGTAAGCCATGTAGAACACTTTGAGTCGTAACAAACTATAAGTACAACACCCTCTACACAATTTTATACAACTAAACTACAATACATTTGAAATCTACAAGCAAACACTACAGTTGAGACAAAACTTTAAGAAGTCTCTCCGGTATATTCCATTTGCTGCATAATTTCACATTTTTGCTTGTCAAACTTGATCGTCCTCTGCTCACAATTCTTGTTCTGATCTCCCACATTATTCGTTGAACAATTTTCTCCTCTGACCTTATTTGATTGCCATGTTTAACATCATTCTGTATGTTGCTTCCACACATCACACACAACTGCACCCAAACTGAGGGTGCACAAAGTAGCTTTCAACCTTCGAGTTCAAGATATTAAAAATTGGCTGATCAGGCTTACCAATACACAAGATCATCTGACCTTGCCGGCATCCAACACCAATCTCTTCCTCTTAAAACATATGACAGTTTATTCGCAACTTTGCAGCATTATTTACGATTCTATGACCAAATTTTTGATCTTGAACACCTTCTGAATGCCACCAATCAAACCACAGATTGATGCTTCTTCCATCTCCTACTTTGAATTGAATAAATTTTCTAGCTATATCTGCAGCACTTTTACTTGCCAAAAACTCCTTACCTTTAGCAGATACTCCTTCACCCAAGCTACACACATTGAACCTGCCTTAGCAAATAAATTCCAAATACGCCTCAAAATTGCAACTTTGTTCTTATCCTCTAATCTTTTATGTCCACATCCCCCATCCTGTTTAAGAACACGAATTTGGTCCCAAACAACTTTTGCTCTTGCTTTGACAGCCTCATTGTCGGACGACATACCATAACAGAATTCTGATTGATTTATTATATCTGTTACAATTTGAAATGCTGCATATTCATCTCCTATTCTAACTGATATAATCGGTATGAAGTTTGAAAATAAGACAGAATACATAAGCGGCAACAGAGTTCAAAGTGCATAGTCACAAACTCTGGAATGTTAGGTTCAGACAGTTCCAACTCAAATTGTGTGCGCTTTAATTGATGTATCTGTGACGTTTGCTTATTCTAGAAGTCACAGATTTAGTTTGATCAGTTCTTTAAAATGGGTTTCTTTATGGTAATTTTTGGACCCTTGAATAATCTCTCTCTCTCTCTCTCTCTCTCTCTCTCTCTCTCTCTCTCTTCTTTTCTAAATAATCTCATTAATTTATGTGGTTTTTATAGTTGTCGACGTACGGTCTCTTGAATCTTACTTTATCATGTTTCAAGTGGATGTGACATCTCCATTAATCCCGTGTAACGGCAGGCGCCCCAGGGAGTATTAAAAGAGAAGACAGTAAGCTTGCTCATTGTGTGTCAAGATAGTGGTAGCTTAGGAAAACAAAACCTTAATGCTGACAAAGGTGATGATGATATATATACCTTCTAAACAAGAAGGGTAATTATTCAAAAAATTAAAAAAAAAAAAAGAAAAAAGAAAAAAAAAGAAGGTAAAATAGCAGAGAGAGAGAGAGAACAAAACACCATAGAACAGTGTGTTATCATAAAATAGCTGCTGCTGGTAATGAACGGTATCCTTAAGGCTAGGGAGCAAGACCAGCTTTAAGGTGTTGAATGGTGGCAACGTCAGTCTTGAAGGACAAAGCCAAGACATTGTCGTCAATGCTAGTGTTGAACAAAGTGTTGGGAAGTGAAACAGTTCCGGCATTTGCGCTTCCAAAAGCTGAAACTGCTATCGCAGGTGCTTTTGCGGCAGCATTATATTGGAAGTGCACGAGTCCCTTTCGAAACACAAACATATCACCTGTTTGTAGTGTTTGAGTAAATAGCTTGTTGGTGGTATCAACGAACCCCACTTGAAGGGTACCATCGATCAGGAAAAGAAGCTCAGCAGAGCGAGGATGGGTGTGCGGTGGGTTTGTGGTTCCTGCTGCAAATTCAAGAACAGCAATAGAAACACTCTGCCCATTAAGAGCCGAAAATTCAGTCAAGGCTGCTTTGGAGACCTTAAAGGCTGTGGGAGGGCTAGCCGCAATAAGGGAGCGCATGCCAGTAAATGTGAAGAAATTCCCATCAACTGTGACATTTGGGAGGACTATAAAGTCTGAGAGGATGTCTGGATCTCCGGCTGTTGCCATTTTCATGATGGCAAATGACGAAATTAGTAGTGAGAAGAATTTAACGGTGAAAGTTTTAAAGGCCATGGAAGAGAAGTTGGGTATAGAGAAGGGTAAAGCTGTTATGGGATTTTAGTGATTGTTAATGTGGTGGGCTTAGGCTTATAAGAAAGGCTGTATTTATGGGTGTTATGTTATCCATATAGAATTTGAAGGGAAGGCAATCGTGTTTGTGCTCATTCTGCAGGCCTCTTGGATGACAACTGGAGATAAAAACAGCATAGTCATTCTTCTTGTAGCTGCAGTTCTTTTGTTTTGTCAATTGACTGGTACAACTACAAGAAACCAAGAAAGTACAAGTTTTGCTTAATAAACTCTTTTTGGTGATGATTTTCATCACACATAAGTTTAACGGGGCTATTGGGGTGCTATTTGTATTTCAGTCTCTTATCAATGACAGTCTTGTAAATTTGAATTAACATTTGGGGGTGTTGACGGAGCTATAGTTGTTTGCCAGTATATGATTTTTTTTTTTTCTTTCTTTCTTTTTGTTGTCTGTAATTCTCAGAAAATGATAAAATTAAGCTCGCACACACAAAGATCCTTAACCTTCTTTTACATATATAATTGGTACGTTGTAATTTTTTTTCTACCTCAAAAGATTTTACTTCTACGCATTATTGAATAGATGAATGTAATTAAAGAGAGGAAGAGATTACACAACTTTTTACTCTTGAAAAATTAACCACTGAGACCAGTTGCCGAAGCAACAGCAGATACTGATTGAAGAAGATTTCATGGGATGCAGAGGATATCAAGGATATATAGCAGCAACACCTAAAATATAGGATATCAATACCAATAGTTTGAAATTCAAACCTTCCATGTATATTGTGAAAGAATAGATTTCATATCAGCAACTGTATAGCAGAAACTCTCTATATAATGCAGTAATGGCCTATGTTAAAGCTAGACAATATTACAATCAGTAAGTGTTGATTATCTTTTCGTATATTTCAATCAGTTTCTGCTGTTGGTTGGCTAGTAGCAGGTGTTTGAGTTGAATCAGGTTGCTGACTTGAGTTAACAGGAGATATTCCAATACGCCTCACACAGAGAATAGAGATTGAAAAAATATGAGGAGACTTACAAGAACAAATCACTACTTGATTCCTATATATATTAACTTCGGCAACTGGTCTCAGTGGTGAATTTTTCAAGAGTAAAAGTTGTGTAATCTCTTCTTCTCTTTAATTATATTCATCTATTCCAATGATGCGTAGAAGTAAAGCCTTTTGAGGTAAAAAGAAAAGAAAAGATTACAACGTACCAATTATGTAAAAGAAGGTTAAGGATCTTTGTGTGTGCGAGTTTTGATGTATCTGTGATGTTTGTTTTTCAAAAATTAAGTCAGAGATTTACTTTGGTCATGAACTGGAAATTTAGTAATTTGATCAGTTCTTTCAAATGGGTCTCTTATGGTAATTTTTGTACCCTTTCAAGTAAAATCTCTCTTCTTTTCTAAATAATCTCATTAATTTTTTTATTTTTTATTTTTATTTTTATTTTTTATAGTTGTCAACGTATGGTCTCTTGAAACTTACTTTATCAATGTTTTAAGTACGTGGAGTGACATCTTATTAATCCCGTATAACTAAGGTTGCTCATTGTATTTGTATGTCAAGATTATATAGTGTAGCTGCTTTGAGCTCATTTAAACTTAATGCTGACAAAGCTTAGAAAACAAAAACAGTACTTAATGCTGACAAAGGTGATGATATATATACCCTTCTAAACAAGAAGGGTAATTATTCCAAAAAAAAAAAAAAGAAGAAAAGAAGCAAGAAACAGAAAGGGAACAAATTAAAACACCATAGAACAGGAGTTAACGATCATAAAATAGCTACTAGTGGTAATGAACGGTATCCTTAAGGCTTGGGAGCAAGACCAGCTTTAAGATGTTCAATGGTGGCAACGTCGGTCTTGAATGACAAAGCCAAGACATTGTCGTCAATGCTAGTGTTGAACAAAGTGTTGGGAAGTGAAACGGTTCCAGCATTTGCGCTTCCAAAAGCTGAAATTGCTAGCGCCGAGGCTTGCGCCGCAGGGTTAATCTGAAAGTGCACGAGTCCTTTTGGAAACACAAAAATATCACCGTCTGTAGTGTCTGAGTAAACAGCTTGTTGGTAGTATCAACGAACCCCACTTGAAGGGTACCATCGATCAGGAAAAGAAGCTCAGCAGAGCGAGGATGGGTGTGCGGTGGATTGGTAGAGCCAGCGGCAAATTCAAGAACAGCAATGGAAACACTCTGCCCATTAAGAGCCGAAAATTCAGCCAAGGCTGCTTTGGAGACTTTAAAGCTTGTGGGAGGGCCAGCCGCAATAAGGGAACGCATGCCAGTAAATGTAAAGAAATTCCCATCAATTGTGGTGTTTGGGGGGGCTATAAAGTCAAAGATAATGTCTGGATCTCCCGCTATTGCCATTTTCACAATGGCAAATGAAAAAATTAGTAACGAGAAGAATTTCACAGCGAAAGTTTTAGAGGCCATAGAAGAGAATTCGAGTATAGATAAGGGTAAAGCTGATATGGGGTTTTAGTGATTGTTGATGTGGTAGAAAGGCTGTATTTATAGTGTTATCCTTATCCGTATAGAATTTGAAGGAAAGGCAATCGTGTTTGTGCTTCTTCTGCAGGCCCTTTATGGATGACAGCTTGAGATGAAAACTACAAAGTCATTATTCTTGTAGGCTTGTAGCTGCACTTCTTTGGTTTTGTCATCCGATCGGCTGCTAAAAGACACCAAGAAAGTACATGTTTTGCCTTAACTTCACGACTGCTATACATGCAATAGCTAAAAATCATATGCCCTGCTGTTCCTTAAAGTACGTTCTGAGGTTGGTATCACTAAACTGAAGTGGAAGAATGGCAGATAGATACTTACTCTTGTAGTTCCTTTCTTTTCTTCTTATTCTTTTTCTTCTTTTTTTTTTTTTTTTTTTTTTAAAAAAATTATCTAAGAACGGGTTACAGGGTTCAAAATATTGAAAAATGGGTGGACTCCCGGCCCCAATAACACACTCAAAATGAAAATACAATGCAAAAATAATAATAATAATAATAATAATATTAAAGGATAATTGCACCACTGATCTTTAGGGTTGGCCTAAATTAGGAATCACTCCCTGTGATACTATA
>JAJPGS010001884.1:0-29864 GCA_028654335.1 Alnus rubra | reverse complement strand
ATGTTTATATTTTAAGGTTTCAAAGTCAAAGCCTCAAAATATTCTCTCCAGAAATCTTTCGCAATTGTTCAAGTCCAATGACAGATTGACACGGATTTAAAAAAAAAAAAAACAAAAAAGCAAAATCCAAAAAAACAAAAAGCAAAATATTGGGTGGTGAATCACCACCAGTTCACCACCCCATTCTGGGAGACTTAATAATTAATACAGCAAAGAATCCCGGCTTTTTGCAAGGCTTTCATCACTTTTCATCTGCTGCTTCAGTGGGAGTTCTGGTAGTCATTTGGTCAACTGCATGCACAGTGCTCTGAAGCTCCTCCCAGATGGCCTTGTACACCATCCTCTGCCTGCTAACAGCAGATTGTCCCTCAAAAGCTGAAGAGACAACATCAATGCTGCAAGTACAGGGCAGATTAAATTAGGCTTGTAACTAAATTAAAATATGTTAGCTTTCAAGCCAGACCAAAAATCCAAACGCATTAGATGACGAGCACTAAACAGGCCACATGATCAAAATGTCTGAATGTCACACAGATAGATATGAATCCAAACGCATTAGATGATGAGCACTAAACATGCCACATGATCCAAATGGTCTGAATGTGTCACACAGATAGATATGACTTCAAAAATATCCCTTATGAGAATTACAAGCAAAAGGTGATTCTAAAGCATCCCTCAGAGAATTATAAAACATCCGGGTAAAATGATGCCACCAGAACTAACAAATGAGTAAGCCTTTCACTGAACTAAAAAATATATAAAAACCTGCATCACTTCATGTTATCCAATCGATAATTTAATACATTATCATTTTCTCAAGTTCCATCTGGACAATAAAAAGTGCATCAGAGAAATGCTGAAAGGGTCAATCATTTTCAAGAGTTTGAATCAATATGGAAACACAAGGCTTCCATGCAAAATAAGATCACTAATGCTCTGGAGTGGAAAGTCTCCCAGATCTCTATCGTGTATGCTGCTCTCGCAGCATTATAATATATATTCATGAAGATTCATTTTCAGAAGTACAATGGTACTTTGAAACTCTTTCTTCAGAGGACCAACACCTGGGTGATGGCCTGTACAACAATTCATTCAAATTCTTTTTTAGGAGAAAATTATCATAATACTATAGGGAACACTGCAGTGCTAGCTGCATGGCATCACTAAAACACCTGGAAAGTTGAATGATGTCGTTAATAACAGATTAATTTGGACAACAGCTACATTAGTATAACATCTTAAACATACAACAATCAATATTGCGAACTGCAACTAATCATACTACCCAGCAATGCCATCACTAAATATATTAAAAGTGATATATCACTTGATTGATAAAAGAATAAAAACAACAAATGAAGATGGTTCATGATGCACTTAATTTCTTCTTGTCATATAAACATAAGCCAGCAAGAAACATGAGCTTACCTGACATGCCGACCATCGCCATAAGCATCTTTTACAGTGACTGATTCTGCATTGAGATGGTCCTTGATCTGTTGAGGCAAATTGCAACATATTATTTGAAAAGAGGGTGGGTAACTTAATCTAGTTATTTGTGAAAAAAAAAATTAATAGCTTTTGAATGAAGATGGAATAGCAGAATCAACTCCAGAACGAACTAGAAACAGAAATTACAGCTATAATTGGGTCTCTAACTTAAAAGAAGAGAAGTAATCTGAATTTCGCAATGTGACATTGGAATATCTATAACTATGGACCAGATTGCCATAAATTATCTTGCACCATTGTTTTCTTCCCTTCTTTCTTTCTTTCTCTTTTCTTTTTCTTTTTTCCTGCAGATGAGTAGTCCATGTAAGAATTTCTCACATCACAAACAAATGGCACATAACATCCATATTTTTCTTTGACTTTTTACAGCAAGTGCCACTATTGTAATATTTATATCACCCTTCAACATCAATAGATATATAAATAACATAGCCATCCACATCTCCAACTCTTGTTGTGTCAATGTAATTTCTGCATCTCTTCTTTGCTCTCTGATCTTCAACAATGGACAGTGACATCACTTTTTCCCCCTTCACACTCTCTCACAGACATGCAAACCTGCGCCCAATTAAAAAATACTACCCATTCCTTCATTTCCAATTTCCCCCCACAGCAGTTGAGTGCAATATCTTTTCTGCATCCTCCTATTACTTACCCTCTGACCTCCACAATAAATCATGATGGCAGCATTCAATGAGATGAAGCATAATGCTAGCGATTAGCGATTCATTTCATCGTGATAACCTTCAAACGAGATTCTGTTCGTGGTGATAGTTACCATGTTCAGAATGGAGTATTTCCTTGACCAGGATAACGAGATTTATGACCTAGAAATGCCAGTAAGGTGATTCTATAGGAGACCATTTATTGTTGTTCTCTATTCTATAGAGACAATTTCTTCTCCAGTAAATCTTTTACATATTGCTCATTCTAAAACCATTGGCTCTTTCACCCCCTTCACCAACGCATATTTGTCAATTCCTCACCGCTACCCGTTCAGAAAAAGAGCCTGAGAATGCATCTATATTGAACTTCAAGACCAATTTAACCCATTTCAAGACTTAAAAAAGTTCTGTGTTTTGATTGAACACAGACATTGAGGACAACAAAAAGAATCAAATCCTAAATCTTAAATATTGATAACCCAAGAAAAAAAACATAATTCCATCCTATTAAGCCCCAAATACTTTAACTACCAAAGCAAAATCAAGCAGAGCTTGTTATTTCTTTTTTCTGGTTCATTTCCGGAAACAAAAACAATGAAACCACAATACCCATAATCAAATATGTTAACTTTATGGGGATAGCTGTTGCTTATGCTTACCTTATCCTCCATGGACTGCATGAGCGGCGAGTCGATGGACCCAGCATCGTTCACATGCGTGGCTCGCGTGCTGAATCTCCGACCAGTCACCGGGCCAAACCCGAACCCGGATGGTCTTCCATACCCATAACCTTCTCCAATACTATTATTCTCCAATTTCTCCCCATCATTACGAATTCGGAGTTTAGTGCACGTGGCGCGCGTTCTACTCCCCAATCGCATAGCGGAGACAAAGGGTTTCGTTGGCTGTGGTTGGCGGAGGAAAATATTGCTGGCGGCGCGTGACGAGGCTGCGAAGACGTACGGACGCACCATCAGCGTCTTGGTGGCCATTGTTCTTTAGAGCTTTGCTTTGTTCCGTCGTTGCCGAAACGAAACGCTAACAAATACACGGGCCGATAAGAAGATCCAAAAGAAAAAGAACGATTTTTTTTTTTTTTTTTTTTTTGTTTGAGAAATGCTAAATGTGAGCTTTTTGTCCATCTCATGTCCGTCTCTTTCCAGCATGACACTGACAAATTTATTAAAAAAATGAAATAATTTGAGAAACACTCGGGATATTGAATATTCACTGTGCCATTACAAATTTTCTCCCATTTCTCTTTCCCTCAAATCTCCTTTCCCATTTTCCGGCGATTTCCATCTTTTCTGGCCGATTTCCAGCAGAGGCGTGCCCCCATTTTTCGGCCGATTTCCAGCAGAACCCGGTCTGCTGGAGACCGGGTTCGACAGAGAGCGGCGTCGGCACCGGATCTAGGCGACCGGTCTGTGCTGGGTTCGAGAGATTGAGAGAGCTGGGCGGGTGGGTCGTAGAGAAACCCGGTCGATCTGGGCGGCTTCGGAGATCCGGTGCCCGTCTGTGAGAGAGCTAGGCGTCGATCTGGGGTTCGGTCGGTGGGTCAGCAGGATCTGGGTGGCCGGTCTGTGCTGGGTTCAAGAGAGAGAGAGAGAGCTGGGACGGCTGGTAGAGCTGGACGTCGGATCTACTGGTTTCAAGGTACTCCGAGGGAGAGAGAGCGTCGTCGGCGTCGGCAAGGGCGTTGGATTTCCGGTCGGTGGGGGAGGGGACAGTGGAGAGGGGGAGATTTGGGAAATGGGAAATTTTTTGAAAATGAACCTAAATGAACTCTGCGTTTTCAAGCTTTTTTGTTTAAAAAAAAAAACGAAAAACAATTACACGTGAAAAAAAGACGGAAGAGGGACGGACAAAAGGCGCATGTGTAGAAGCTCTCTTTTTTTTTCAAAAAAAAAAAAAAAAAGCAAAAAGGATGGAGCTCGTCCTACGTGGCACATTCTTTATTTTATTTTATTTTATTTTATTTTAAATGAAATTCCAAAGGAAAAGTCATGAAAGACTTTTTTCCTTTCCCCCCATTTCAGAAAACCCATTTCCTCAAGATTTCAAAATCCCCAAACCTGAAAAGAGTAAAATGTTACGTGTGTAGTCGTAATCTTTGTTAGGCATTAAGTCTATTAGAATTATCTATTAGTATTTTATTATTATTAGTATTATTTCAATTGTTGCTTTAGTTATAGACAAGTCTTTAGTATTGTATTTGGTTAGAGGTCTCATGTTTATCTCTTTTATCTTTATCTTTTAGGAGTCTTGTTGACAGTAGATTAGGTTGTCAAATAGAAGTTCTATTTCATGTGAAACTCTATTTTCTATTGTATTCTGTTCTTTTAAATACTGTTTTGTTATTGAATAAGAAATCAATCAAGAAAATTATCAAACCTTGTGTTTGTGAGTTCCGAGCACCTCTAATTGCTCAACCAAAGAGGTCTAGGATTCCCCGAAAATCCTACAATAGGAGGTCTAGAATTCCTCGAAAATTCTAACATATCTTTCTTTTTTTTGTTGATCCTCATCCTACGTTACGTAAGCACGTAACAAATTGGTATCAGAGCCAGTCCATAACCCACCCACCGCTTCAAGTTATGGATGATAATCGTCTATATCAACGTATTGACGATATCTTTCAAAAATTCCAAAAAGAAATGGTTGAGGCGTTTGCTAGAATCAATAGCTGTTTTGCGGAAATTAAATATGAAGTCCAACGTGAGGTGCAACAAGTAGCACCGTCTTCTTTGCCACCTCCCACAGCAGCCAACCCACGGTTGTCCATTCAGCCACAGAAAACCCAATCCAAGCGCCATTGTTCTTTTCATTCACGGTCAGCAGCCACTCGCATCCACACCGCTCATCTTAGGCGCAGATCCAGAAATCACGGGACCCATGGGCTACCACAACGTAAGCCCACAGGCCACCATCCCACACCACCACAATTTGGTTCCTCAAATCATGGGCTAACCAAACACAAAACCCGTCGTCACCCCAAACGAAGAAGCATCGCGAAGAAGATCAACCTATTCACGAACTTTGTTCAAAACAACAAAAAAAGAAGAAGACGTTTTGTTTTCTTTGATTGGTCTAAGAAAAGGAAAGAAAAAAAAAAAAAAGACATTTTTTAGAAAGTTAGACAAGCGATCATGTGTTTTCGTTTTCAACGATAAGTCAGCAAAAGACGAATCCAAGTTCAAGACATTTCAAGATTTTTAAGACCTTGAGGACAAGGTATTTCGAAGAAGGGTGGAATGTTACGTGTGTAGTCGTAGTCTTTGTTAGGCATTAGGTCTGTTAGAATTATCTATTAGTATTTTATTATTATTAGTATTATTTCAATTGTTGCTTTAGTTATAGACAAGTCTTTAGTATTTGTATTTGGTTAGAGGTCTCATGTTTATCTCTTTTATCTTTATCTTTTAGGAGTCTTGTTGACAGTAAATTAGGTTGTTGAGATAGGAGTCAAATAGAAGTTCTATTTCATGTGGAACTCTATTTTCTATTATATTTTGTTCTTTTAAATACTGTTTTGTTATTGAATAAGAAATCAATCAAGCAAATTATCAAACCTTGTGTTTGTGAGTTCCAAACACCTCTAATTGCTCAACCAATGAGGTAAGATTCCTCGAAAATCCTACAATAGAAGGTTTAAAATTCCTCGAAAATTCTAACATATCTTTCTTTTTTTGTTGATCCTCATCCTACGTCACGTAAGCACGTAACATAAAAATTGTTTTGGAATTCTCCGAAAAGCCTTTCCTTCATTCCTCCCTGGAGTGACCTGCCTTCCCTTTTTCGTTTCTTGTTTCGCACTGTCTCCTTCCTCGCATCTCCATGGATCCACTTCCTGCTACTCTACAGGACCTCATCGAGAGTACTGATGCTCTCGACCTTGATTGTCCCCAACTCGCCACCATTGCTGAATCTCCTCAACCTCAACCTGGAGCTTTCTCCTTGATCGGTTAGCTTCTTTCTTCTAAGCCTGTCAATCCCCAAATAGTCCGTGACACCCTCCTCCATGCATGGAAGTTTGCTTTACCCTTTTCTTTTGCTGTTGTGGGCTACCACAAGTATCTGTTTGGTGTCCCACTTCAAGACCATATTACTAAGATCCTTGACCAAGGCCCTTGGAATGTCTGTGGCTCACTTCTTCTTCTTCAACCTTGGTCTCCTGCTCTCGCCATTAATGAAATCCATCTCCATCTCTGCTCCTTTTGGGTTCAGGTACATAGCCTGCCACGTCAGAATATGGCTGCTGTCAATTCTGCAAAAATTGCTCATAGGCTTGGTAAAATTTTGGAGGTGGATGATTATGATAATTCTGGGCTACTGCTAAGCCATTGATTCCGGGATTCCATCTTCCTCGGCCGGGTTGTGATCCTTTATGGATTAGTTTCCGCTATGAGCCCCAGGGAGACTATTGCACTTTGTGTGGGCTCATTGGACACAAGAAGACACAATGCTCTCAACCTCCTAACAGGCTTACGCCAGATAAGTACCGCATTCCCTTGCAGACTTTCTCCTTGTGTGGGCTACGTCCAACTATTTCTCCTTCACAGGAGGATTCGGACTCTGGCATTTCTTCGGTGGGCACTTCTCATTCCCTTTTGGATGCTCAATCGAGTCCAACCCATGGAGCTGAGTCGACTCTCCAACTCGTTCCCCAGCATCTCACTCATCCAACTGTCCACGTGGCCCTACAGCTCACAAGCCATGCAACTTACGTCCGCAACTGGTTCTCTTGCTATGTTGTCCTCTCCCACAGTAGACTTTCATGATGGTTGATGTGCAAATTTTAATACTCGCAAGCGCACGAATCGTTTGCAATATAGTATATGTGCAAGTGCGAGATCGAATCTACAGGAAATTGTGTTACAAAAATTAATTTCTACTTAAACTAATTATATCTTAACCTAGTAGTTCCAAATTTTGTGAACAACAGAAAAATAAAATAAAATAAAATAAAACAAAAGAAAAAATGTACTAAGGTTTTAGAATCCACACCCACCTAATCACAACAACATATTCTCATGTTCGTAAATACACATCCGAAGTTCTCACTGTAAAAATCTTATGAGTGTTCTACTATGCTTCAAAAATTAATTGAATCATTCACTGAATCCGTTCTTTGCACAAATCACAAAAGATATCCGGTTTAAACTGAATCATCAAATGTATCCGTAGAACGAAACACAATGAATATCCAATGTTTTGATAAATTAAAAATCTAAGCAATCAATTAAATGAGACTATTCTCAAATCATCACATGTATCCGGAAATCACAATAGATATCCAAGAAATCATCTCAAAAATTGAAAAGAAGTAGAATATTAAAAATATTAAATCAAATAAAATCGGATGGTATACACTCACATAAAAATATAATTGCTCTTCTAAGGTGAGGTTTCATCCTCAACCTTAGTTGAAAAATTAGCTACTCATGGATAAAAATAAAATGCTGAATTTTATTAAAAACATAGAGAAAATAAAAGACTTACAAAAGAGAAAATTGCATGAGAACAAAAGCCAAAGACGCTATGTACAAAGAGGGGCTTTTCGCCTCTTACCCCCCACCACACCACACCACACCTTTACAAGAGAGAAGCGTGATATTTATAGGTAAGTCCTAGGGTTTTTATAGTGCCACTAGGTCAATATATCTCTCAATTTCTAAGGCGCCGCACGTCCTTCTTGTGTGTCCTAGGTCTGACTTGCTATGGAAAGAAATTGGTGTTGCCAAGCTTGGAAAATCACGCGTACGTGAAGAGAGATCCTTTTCTTGGTAAGAAATCGAGTAGAGATTCACGTGCTGCCCAGTTATAGAAAGAAATGAGTCGGTGCCCTCTTGTCTTCGCGTCTTTACATTCCACGTGATTTGTGCTGCACATTTTGGAAAGAGTCAAGTCTCTTTATTTTGCTGCCAGGTATTGCAAAGATTCGGCTGCTCTTTTAAGGAAGGATGTGGTGCTGCCAGGTATGGAAAGAATTTGTGCATGTCTTTTGAAAACCGTGCGCTGCCCAGCTATGCGTGGATTTGGTCTCTAATTATGGAAAGATGTGTGTTGTTTCTTTGGTTTTCACGCATGATTCGGTGCTTGCCCATTACGTGTAGAGTTGCTGCCAACTTAGGAGAATATATATCGTGCAATTCCTCTTTAATTTGGTGCTGGCTGTCTTTGGAAATACTTTTCCAAATCTGGTTCAGTGCTTTAATTTAGTTCACGGGCAAGTCTCCACGTGCTGCATGTCTTGGTCTTCATGTGCTTGCAAGGAAAGAATCGGAGCCTTGCAAATTTGGAAAGAAAACTGTCTTAATATCCTTCTCATATGCCGCACGGACACAATATATCACTCGGTGCTAACTTTCCTTTTCAATTGGTTTTTTTTTTTTTTCCATTTGATTGCAATTCCACGTAAAAACCATCATTTTCTCTCGATCACCTTCAAAACACGAAGATACAAAAACTAACAAAAAATATTAGAAAATAACAAAGCTAAAGGATTAACTAATGTAAATTAAGGGGTCAAATTATACACTATTTTGCACTCATCATTGGTTGCTACGTGGCTTCTCCCCAACCTTCATCCTTTAGAAAGCCCACCCGCCACTCCCCTTGCCTCTCCTGGTTCCAACCTAATGCCGAACCTCCTTCATTGAACACCTCTCCTTCCTTCCCCAATGCCCCTAGTCCGGTCCTTTTCGGTTCCCCTTCCACTATGTCTCTGCCACCCCCTACTCTCAAACGAAAATGGTCTGATGATGATATTCCACTTGCGGTGCTCAAGAAAAATAAAGAACATCATATGTTCCCCGGCCTCATGTCCAATATCGAGCTTGCTGCTATTTCTATGGCCTCCTTGAAGGATGGTAACTCTACTGTGGGTACATTTTGGTCCATCTCTTCGCAGTAAGAGAACCTCCAGACTTCTCCTCCTTCTGCTAGCTAGGAGCCCGTGCCCCATTTGGAGCCTTAACCTTCTAGTGTTCCATTGATTCCTGTCACTGGCTGTGCCATGGGCTCTCCAAGGCCCCTTCGTAGGTTCTCCAGGGCTGACAAGGGACTGGATGTTTTTTCTAGCATTCAGGCAGCTCATTCTTCTGGTTCCCTATCCTTGCCAGATATTGTGCAGCACGGAGATGAAAATGAGGTGGACCAGGAGGGTCTACCTCCCCAGCAATGAAACTCTTAGCTTGGAACTGTAGAGGCTTAGCCTGTGCCTCTACAATTCGCAGTTTACGGGCAAATGTTAGGAAACACTCTGCTGATATTTTGTATCTTTCTGAAACTAAAATCTTACCATTTGCTGCGTGTATTATTTTGAATGGTTTGGAATTTTTTTAGATGGTCCATGCTCCTCCTATTGGTTCTAATGGAAGTCTAGTGTTAGCATGGCGATCGGGTGTTGATTTAGAGTGTTTTCAAATTAATGCAAATACAATAAGTACTAGGTGCTACTCTGACCCCCGAACCACCCTTGGATGCTCTCATGTATTTATGGCTCTCCTTATGCTTTTAACAAACTACAATTCTGGGATAATATGATGCAATTGGGTGCTAACTTTACTGGCCCATGGCTATGTATTGGGAATTTCAACATGATTCTTTCCCAACAGGACAAGATGGGAGGTCTTCCTTACGCCTCTTCCTCTACTGATTATTTCCACGATTTTGTCAATTCCTATGGTTTGGTTGATTTAGGATTTACAGGAAATCCATTTACTTGGTCCAATCATCGGAATGGCCATAATCTAATTCGTCAACGTTTGGATCGTGGTTTGGCTTCTTCTCAATGGGTCCACTTGTTTCCGTCCTTCTCCATATTACACCTCCCTGCTTCGGGTTTTGATCATAATCCCCTGTTGCTTGACACAGTCGATTCTGATACTTCGTTGTCACGGCCTTTCAGGTTTGAGGAATTTTGGTCTCATCATCCGGAATGCTACTCCACTATTGATCTTGCTTGGTCTTCACCCTACATTGGCTCCCCAGGGTTTGTCTTACTTCAGAAACTTCGTTCTACAAAACTGGCTCTCAAACAACGGAATTGTCTCTCTTTTGGTAATATACAGCTTCATCTTAAGCCCTTGTACTCCTAACTTGATGCTTTGCAACAATTGGCAAATTTGTCAATTCTTTCTTTTCAAGAACAGGGCCTGCAGAAGGCTGTTGATGATTTATTGCTTCAGGAAGAAGTTCTTTGGAAAACTAAATCTCGTGAACAATGGCTTACTTGCATGGATCTGAATACGAAGTTATTTCATCTCTCTATTCTCATTAGGTGTAGACGGAATGCCATCGGTTTTCTTAAATTACCCAGTGGTGCCTGGATTTCTGATCGACAGACTATTGGGGACACTTTGTGTACTCATTTTGCATATCTTTTTACCTCTTCCCATCCGTGCTTTCTTGATGAGCTCTTTAATCTTTTTGACAATTCTATTACCTTGGAAGAGAACTCTTTTATTTGTTTTATTCCATCTGAGCAGGAAATTCATGATACAGTTTTTAGTATTGGTTCTACGAAGGCTCCGAGGCCGGATGGGTTTACTAGGCTTTTTTATCATAAATATTGGTCCCTTGTTAAGCCGGTGGTTCTCAGTTGTGTCTGGAATTTTTTTAATAAGCATCATCTTCTCAGGGAGCTTAATCATACTTTCATTGTTCTTGTTCCCAAGCAAGTTGGTCCTTCCATGGTCCATCACTTCCGGCCGATCAGTTTGTGCAATCTCATTTACAAGATCATCTCTAAAATTCTGGCCAATCAACTTAAAGGATTGCTTCATCATTTCATTTCTCCATATCAATCGGCCTTTGTTCATTCTCGAACAATTCAGGATAATTCTATACTAGCTCATGAACTGCTCCATACACTTAAGGTTAAACGGGGATGTGGTGGTCTGATGGTTGTGAAAATCGACATGGAAAAAGCCTTTGATCGAGTGGAATGAGATTTCTTGTTGACTATTATGCTTAAATTGGGTTTCCACCCTACCTGGGTTAACTGGATAAGGATCTGTGTGTCCTCTGTTTCTTTTTCAATTTTGATTAATGGTTCTCCTTTTGGTAATTTTGCGCCTTCTCGTGGCTTACGCCAAGGTGATCCCCTATCTCCTTTCCTCTTTATCTTAGGCACAGAGGTTCTTTCGAGACTATTCCACAAACAGGAATCCATTGGTCTGCTTCAAGGTATCCAGATTGCAAAATCTTGCCCTCCTATTAATCATTTGTTATTTGTGGATGACTTGATTGTTTTTGTGAAGGCTACTTCTACTGAAGCAATAGTGATCAGTTCTTGTCTCCATAAATATTGGGCTTGGTCTGGCCAAAAAGCCAATCATGGGAAATCTTCCATTCTTTTTAGCAAGAATACGTCTTCTGCCAGTATTTCTAGTATCCTGCGGATTATTCCTTTCCTTATGAAGACATCTGCTCCTTTCTATCTAGGTTTGCCTTTATTGCTTGGAACCTCCCAGAAGGAGGCTTTCCAACCCCTGATTGATAAAGTTATTTCCAAAATATCGGGATGGCGGTCGAAGACTCTTTCACAGGCTGCAAGGACTGTCCTCATTAAATCCATAGCAGCAACTATTCCCACTTATGCCATGAGCACTTTTCTTCTCCCATCATCCTTGTGCAAAACTTTAGACAGAAGGTTCAAAGATTTCTTTTGGGGGTTTTCCCTTGATAAATCACGTAATCTATGTCTTCAATCTTGGGATTCTATTTGTCTTCCTTGGAACCAAGGAGCTCTCGGTCTCGGTCTCCAGAAAATGTCCACGACAAATTTATCACTTATTACTAAACTTGGTTGGAAGTTCTTGCATTCAAATTCTTTATGGGCTCAGCACTTGCATAAGAAATATATACAATATGGCTCCCTATTTTCTACTCCGCCATCCCCTTTGGCTTCTTGGATCTGGAAAGGTATTCAAAAATGTAAGGAGTATCTCATTGCTGGTTCTTGTCTCCACATCTCAGCTGCTAGTGATGTGTGTTTTAAATAGTACTCGCAAGTGCACGAATCATTTTGCAATATAGTGTTATGCAAGTGCGAGGTCGATCCCACAG
Source organism: Alnus rubra (assembly GCA_028654335.1). Lineage (NCBI taxonomy): Eukaryota > Viridiplantae > Streptophyta > Magnoliopsida > Fagales > Betulaceae > Alnus > Alnus rubra. Next base: position 17,610 of record JAJPGS010001884.1, on the reverse strand, counting down.
GGAAATGGTCAAATATTGGAATCTTGCTTAATCAACCTCATTTTAACCTAGTTCCAAAGGGTTGAGAAATGATTGAAGAACAAAAGACTAAATTGAAGAGATGTAAGGAAATATGTAAATTAAAAGGAACTAAGGTTAAGGAATCCACCAAACCAAATCCTACAACTCACACTTCTTGGTTTCCACTTGAACACTCAAAGAACATTAAGCTTGGGGTGTTATTCAAGTTTCTTAACCATAAACCCAAGAACCATTAAATGAATCCAACACATTGACAAATCACAAAGAGTACCGATTGAAATCAAAACATCCAATGTATCATTCAATCACAATGGATATCATCATTCAAACCGATAAAACAATGTATTAGTCGGTTGAAACACATAAAATGTCCTCTATCCACCACTAACCACATTCATTGCAAAAGATAAAGCTTTAAATGAATGGAACTTGAACAACTAATATGATATATCATTAAATGTGCAAGTGGAACAGCAAGATTGTGAGTGTCATCAATGGAAATGTTTCATCCTCAACCCTAGTTGAGGTTACTAGCCTTCCATGACTAAGAACACCACAAGAAAATAATGAACAACCATGGAAATGAAAGAAAAACTCTACAAAGAGAAAGTATCTGAAAATAAACTACTGAATTACACTACAAGAAGCACGAAATTAAACCTATCTACAAAGTTTCTGCTCTATTCTTTCCTCTCCTACTCTCTCTACTACTCTCTCAACAAGGGGATGGCTATGGCTTTTATAGAAGAAAGTCGTGGCAAGAAATGACTCCTCTACCCTCCTCTAGGGTTCTTCTGCAACTAGAGACAACCCCAAACACGAAACCAGCGTGTTCTGCAGTGGAAATCAGAGGGAGGACTGCTTTTTGGCTTCTGATTGGGCGTTCTGGCGCGCTCTGCAAAAGCAGTTTCTGGGAAAATTCGATCGATCGACTTTTATTTCGATCGATCGACTTCGGGCAAATATTCGATCGATCGAATTTTAAGTTCGATCGATCGACTTGTCAGGGTCTCCGAATTTCCAGTTATCTTCTTATGAAATTTGCCATTCCTCTCTTATTGTCCTTAGAGAAACAGAAAACACAAAAACTAACCAAAACATTAGAAAATAATAAGGCTAAAGGTCTAACTAGTGCAAATCAAGGGGTCCAAATACACAATATTTGGCACTCATCAGCTAGCTCTGAGTCCATTTGGACCACAGCATGGGTTCCTTCCCTTCCATCCTATCGGCCTTCTCCAAAGAATCCAGCCACCAAGAACCTTCCTCCCCTTGCTATGTCTGACTTACTTCTTCCAGATACGAGGCGCTGGAATGAGCATCTTCTTTACGCTCTATTTGATCAGGTTTTGGCGGATGCCATTTGCCGATTACCTATTTCAGAGGAGTTCACTCCGCGCTATCTCTGGACTCCATCTTGCTCTGGTCGGTTCACTACCAATTCTGTCTATTTTGCAATTTTGAATAATGACTTCACTGGGGCCTCTCTCCTCTCTCCATCTTTATTTTGGAAAGATATTTGGAAATTGCAACTTACGGATCGTCTTTGTCTTTTTCTTTGGAAAATTGCTTGGGATATTCTGCCAATGACCTCGAGATTACAATCTATCCTTCCTGCATATCAACTTAATGCCTCTTGTCTTCTTTGCAAGACTGGGCCAGATTCAATCCGACATCTTTTCTTTCACTGTCCCTTTGCGAGAGTTATTTGGCGTCTATCGCCTTGGCCTCTTGATTCAGTAACTCTTACCTCTCCTAATTTATGTGGCTGGATACAAATCATTTTATCGCTTGGCTCTAAACTTCATATTTCCAGTTCTGAGCATCATCGTTTTCAAGTTTTCGCTACTGTTACTTGTGACCTGCTTTGGTTCCATCGTAATTAGGCATTCCATGAGGGCCTTTCTTTTGATGCTCGTATCCTCGCAAGGCTCATCCTCAAAAGCTATCATCAGCATTGTGATGCTTGGTCTCATGTATTAGAACCTGTTTCGGAAAAGTGGGTTCGGCCGCCCCCTACTTGGTACAAGATTAACTTTGATATTGCTATTCGTGACTCCTTCTCATGCCAGGCTGCTATCTGTTGTAATCATACAGGTAATTTAATCAAGATGGTCACCCAAATCCAGTCCAAATGTACTCCTAATAAAGGCGAGGCATTAGCAGCACAGCTCGCCATTTCTCCAGCTTATTCCCTTAGACTCAGCCACTTTATCCTTGAAAGTGATTCTCAAGTTGTTATCCTTGCTCTCCAGAAGCCCACCATTGTTCAAGATTGGTGTATCACTGACATCATTCACAACATTTTAGACAATATTCCTCCTGATTCTATATGGTCAGCGCGGAAAGTTCATAGAAGTGCAAACTTCTATGCTCACTATGTGGCACATTGGGCCGCAGCTAGATTTATTTCCAGTAGCATTCCCAGCTCATCCTTGCTCCATTCTCCTCCTGGTTCTCTTGTCAGTGATTTTATTTCCGTTCGCAATGTGGTTCCCGTTAGCAATGTTCTTCTTGATTTAGCTTCATCTAGTTGTAATTCTCTGCCAGTGTTTTAAGCATTGGCAGTGGTGGCTTGTTTGTTCATTTTGACTCGTATCTAAAAAAAAAAAAAAAAAAAAAAACCCCAAACCTCATCCATCCATCTCCATCGTCCCCTTCCCCCACCCACCGCTGACCGCTGCCGACCACGACCACTCCGACCATGCTGGATGCCACACGCCTACCAAGCCGACCGTTTCAGCTTCCCCCTCACCCACCGACAGCGTTGCAGCTTCTCTCCACCACGAGCATCGCCGATCGCCACCCACCGCCAACCAGGAGCTCCAACGTAGACCCACAGTCGATCAGTCTCTCTGTGACTTATCCATGGGTTTTTCTTGATTTCTTGATATAGGTAGGTGTTAATTTGAGTTTTGAATAAATATTGGCAGTCGGTCTTGATTTTTCGGTTTGACATGGTTTCTATGGTTTTGTATTTGTTATTGTTCAAAAATTTAGGTTCTTTCAGAAATCCTTGTCCACACACGACAAAGCAAAACAAGTACCAGTGCAAGTATATTCAAAAGTTTTGGCATCATACACAGATCAGAAAAAGTGAAATTTCTAAAATTCTAAGCTACTAAATCCCTTTCCTATTAAGCATAGTGGAAGTCTGAATCTAAGGCTAATGACAAACATTTCCAACCCTCATATAGGTATCATCTTGCAAGATGCCAAACTTCAAGAAACTAGAAGACCAAAAATAAGCATATCTATGTGGCAGTGGGTTGGAATGACCATTTTAGATACCAACAGGCCAAACTTTCTTTTGTATAATCTTAAAAATGTTTTGCTACTTCTTAGTTCTTACCATAAATAGATCTGGTGCCCAGAAATAAAGAAATCCCTGGTTTGTAAAAAAACATAACAATGTTTACTGCATAAAGGAGAAAGCCCTGGAGGGAACCACAGACTGAAATCCATTCAAGCCAGCGCTTTTCTTCTTCCTCTTCTTCTTTTCTTTTCTTTCTTTTTTCTTTTTTTTTTTTTTTTTTTCAGTATCTCATGACAGACTCGTAATGCATCTAATCAAGGGCTGAAAAATACATACCTGGTCAATGTCCTCATAGACGGCAAGTTCCTCGTGGCCATAGGGATAACTGTTCAACATAAGCAAAAAGTGTCAGACCAAGCCAAGAAATAAAAACATTGTCGAAGATAACATTCTAAAGCTACACAAAATATTCAATGTTAAAGTCACATGCATAATGATTGTGCATAAAGCTTACAGTAAACCAAAGTTTGAGTACAATTTTCGGCGATCATCTCGAGTAAGCTCAGTTCCAATGCTTCATAAAGAGATCCAAATCAATGACAACAGAAGAATGCATGTAGCTAGAAGATTCGAAGGATTAACAATGAGAAACCATTACAAAAAAAAAAATAATAATAAAAAAAAAGAAGAAAAAAGAAAAGTGAACAGTAGAAGAGTACCTACTAGTGATATTGACAGCCCTTCTGTCAGCCTCAAAGGCGAGGAGATCAAACATGATCTCTCCAGTCGCACCCCCAAGTTTCCATACAGATAGATAAGCGCAATAAGCAAAGGGGTCTAAGAAACCCCCCCCCCCTAAAAAAAAAGAAAAACCATGAGAGAGAGAGCGAGAGAGAGAGAGAGGGAAACTGACTGTAGAGAGAGAGAGATTGACGGTGGTCGGAACGGTCGGCGTGCGGCGTGGTCGTGGTCGGAATTGGCTTTCGGCCGGAGGTGAGGGGGGAGGATGGAGAAGCGAGGGAGAGGAGATGAGGAGGGGGAAAATTTTTGGGGGGAATGAAATGCTTCTAAACCTAAATGGTTAAGTTCCAGTGGCCGGTGCTCCTAGTCGGGGAACTGCGGTGGTCGTGGGCGGTGGAGAAGGGGTGAGTTTTGAGGGGATTTTGAAATTTTGAGGATGAGTTTTCTGAAAATGGGAGGAAGAATAGGGATGCGTTTTCAGTAGATTTTTTTTTTTTTTGTATTTTTTTAATCAAATAATAAAAAAAGAATAAAGAATGTGCCACGTAGGACGAGGGTCGGATGAGGGGTCCGACCCTCGTCCTCCGTATAGACGAGCTCAAAAGGATGACATCGCCATTTGGGGTTAATGAGATCAATATTTTTATAATTCATAGAATATTGTATTATATAATTTTCTAAAATTTAAATTTCATTATTAAAATTGTTAATATACTACTAAGGGTCCGTTTGAATTTGTAATTTAAAAATAACGATTTTAAAATGTACAATTTGAAAACGTAATTTTTAAAAACGCAATTAGGTATTAGCAATATCGCAATTCGACCTTTAAAATTACAATTAAACCTCTAAAATTTGCGAGTTTTCAAAAAAGACCCTTCTTGCCATTTGAAAACTTTTATTTTCTCCGTTTTTAAATCTCAATTTTTAAAAAATGCAATTTCAAACAAACAATTTTCTGCAATTTTGTTTAAAATTGCACTTTTTGTCTATGACATCATAATACCAAATGCATCCTAATATTAATCACGTTTAAATATAGTAAAATGTGATGAATAATGAATATTGAATGCAGAGTTAATTAAAAATAATAAGTATTAATATAACAAAATCTTAACTATTTAAAACGTGTTGTGTTAAGAAGAGTACATTTATACATATAAGTATATCATCATTTTCAGACAATATGAAACATCACAAAGACATTTGATAAGAGCAAGAGAGAGGTACAAAATTAACAAAAAAAAATTAAATTACAAGTAAAATTTATTAAAGTTCATAATAAAGCATTCCCACAACAGCCTTTTTTTTTTTTTCTTTATTTCTTGACGTTTGATTTGGTGGTCTAGAATATTTCTAGTAAATGGTACTCATTCTAGTGGATTCAGGTCCTGCAATTCTCCAAATCTAGATCGTTCATTTGACTCAAATGAACGATCGACCACAATTATACCATGTCATCAACTGTACTCTAGGCAAAAGAAACTTTTAACCCCCTTAATTCCCCTTTACTACTTCTTCGGCCAACCACCCTTGAGAAAATGGATTGCCAGACATACACAATACTGCATGCATGTATATATATATATATTGCCGATGAGATCGAGTGGATCTTCAACACATTTGAGTCGTCCCTCTTATCTTATATTAACAGCCATTCGAAAATTGGCTTCAAAGTTTGGATTTTTTTTGGCAGCTAATTAACTGGCTTGTCAGTCAACAAGCAATCCAACTCCTTGATGAATCTTTCCATGGCTGGAGTAGGCAAGGAAATTGGGACCACGATCCCATCCTCTCCCTTGCTGTTCTTAAAAGGTACATAAAAGCTTATGCTTGCCCCTCTCGACATGGTCCCCGCCCCAAAACTTTTTGCTGGTCCACCATAAGTTGCCTTACCCCACCCAAAGTCCACCTCTCTGAACCCGGCACGTGTCACATCCGACACGGCGTAAGATCGCACCATAGTGAAGTGGGGTCGACCTCTTATCACCAACATATCTGCCACCGACCTCACATACTCCTCCGTCACCTCGTTCTTCGCTTTCTTCACCAGTTCTAAAGCATAACTTAACGAATTCTCACAAAGCTTCTCAGAAGTTGTTGTCGCCGCGGGGAATACGAAACCATTACCATAGTAACCTGTCGGTAATAGAGGGTCGAGTCTTTTGCGTGCGTTGACGATGCACAACAAGCGCACCTCCTCATCACGATCGTGTTGTAGTGCTATGGTACGGCAGCGCCAAAGGCAGGCGGTGAGTACCTCGAATGTGGAGCATTGCCTTAGGTGATGTGGCACGAATCTACGAAGGGCAAACACCTCATTAGGGCCGAAGAAAAATGAATTGTGGGCCACGTCGTCGAGTGGGAAGATGGTGCCCTTAGTGTCAGTCACTTCGTCATACTCTCGGTGTGTGCATGTCACACGCGGTGGGTCTCTTGCATTGAGAAGGTGTCTTTGCCACACAGGCTGAATGGATGGGGCACGTGCACCATGTGCCATCTCGGCCATGGCCATCATGAGCTGAACCAGGCCAATGGCATCGCTCATTGTGTGGTTGAAACGTAGGGCAAAGATGAATGCACCACACTTGAGGCGTGTCACCTGCCAATCAGCACAACAAAAGGACAAGTAGATGTTTAGATAGTTGAGGAATATGTCATATGGACTTTAATTAATTTTTTTTATAGGTAAATGAAGAAAAATCAAACAAAAAACAACAAACTAATGTTGGGCAACCCAACAATAAGCACCAAAAAAAGCAAAAATTGGGAGGGAATGCATCAAATGAATGAAGTGGCCCAATTTATTCTTAGCACGAATGCCAAAAACCGAGTCTGCCAGTAAAGGCGTGTTAAACAAGGCATGGATAGGGTCCTGATGAACCCTACCCAAACACCTATCGGATAACAACTACAACGAACACTGAGAAGATAAAGAAAATAAAAAACAACATAATAATAAAAAGCCCAAAAATACAAAAATAGCAAAACAAAATCATCACAACATCGAAAGGGATGAACTGAGGCCCTAAAGCATGGTTGAACATCGGCGGCGCTGACACCTGGTCTCTTAAAGACCTCTCTCCAGCAAAGGACATTGAGGGCAACCACAAACAATCAACAATAGAAGTGGGGGAAGGCTAGGAGAAGGAACATAGCCAACACGCTTCGACGGGTGAGATTCACTTGCTGGTGCGTGCAAACTACGCTACGATGCAGGGATGTCCGGAGAAGTCGCTGCTAGTGTTGACAAAGGCGAAAGACAACAGGGAACACAATGGAAAGCTGTGTGTCATGCTAAATCTGGTGGAGGAACGTTGACCTAGCTTCAAAAAATTTAACCCAAGCTCCTATCCAAATTTGGCGGAAGACACAATGGATGAGGGAGATGGTCGATGAAAACTGTGTTGATGGTAAGGAAAACAGATAAAGGGCCTCAAAAGAAACGATAAGGCTAGAGAAAATTCTAACAAAATATGAGCCTGAAAAGAGGTGTAAGCAAAGGGGAAAAGGAGGAGGAGGGGAGAAGAAAGGAAATAGGAGGAAGAGGGAAGCACGTAGCTTCCCTCCTCCCATGGCTGCGTCTGGAAGTTTTTCAAAGAAAAAAGTTTTTGAGTGAAAAGCGAGGCTTTTATTTTATTTTGTTGTTTTTATATGGACTTTAATTAGTATGTTTTCAACCATCTTTTTTTGGCTCCTTATGGGACTTTGATTTGAAAACGTGGGATTTAAAAATATAATTTTTAAAAATACAGTTGATCAGTGTCGATCTATAAAATTTCAATTTAACCTTTAATAGTTTAAGAATTAAAATTGTGGATTTGTTCTTTTTTTGGGTAATAATCATCCAATATTGATTAACACATCAGCATGACATTTAAATGTGAAAAAGAAATAAAAAGAAATAGTTGAGTTCTCTAGCTAGAACATGCATGCACCTGGATAAGCAGCAATGGGCAATTGAGGATCCCTCCCGAGCCGGGAACTTCAAAAAGGAGCTCCTCCATGCATGGGAACGGGGGTTGAAGAGCATCGCCAAACTGTTGAAGAGTAACATCGGCATCGGCCTCGATAAACATAACACCCTCGCCGGTACACTCTACTACAAGCTTCCGGCCAGGCCCTTTCCTGAGCCTGCCGGCAAAGGGGTAGTAAAACACTAGCGTTTGTGCAAGTGCGTCTCTGATGACTTTCACAGGGTCTTGCCCATGCATCGAGGGATTATCTCGGTAGAATTGTATCACTGGGATATGAAACCGAAGACCCTCTTGGTCGTCAATATCAGACAGTTGCTTGAATTCATGGGGTGTTGGCTTTGCCGGTGCAACCAATTCTGGTTTGCACCTTCGCACTGTGAATACTAGAGGGGTAGTCGTTGCTCCTGCCATGCCAAGAAAAATGGCGAGTCTTATCAAAGTAAGAAAGGGAAGTAAATTTGATTGTGGTGGTGTGTGTTGTGATGGATTTTCCAAATGTTACGGTATATATAGAAATAAATGAAGCAAGCATACAACTTAATTTTTGGTTTCGTGATTTTCTTAGTTGCTGACTTTGGAAAATGCTAGTGTTCCCGGCCACCAGCATCCCACCAACCTTAAGTGCAAAAATTTGAAAATGAATTTATTAAATAAAAAAATAAAATCACTTAGGAATGGTGGGATGCTGATGGGAACACTAGCCTTTCCCGCTGACTTTTCTAAGACTGATCAACTCATGGCTTCGACATGTAGTACAGACTAATTAGGAAGAAAAAAAAAAAGAAAAAGGACATGCAGTACGGACAGAAATGATCACGTTGAACGTAAGCCTTAATAAGTTAATAAGAATGTGATGAACTTTTTTTTTCTGAAAAAAAAAAATTGAGATCCTTCCACCTTTTGATTTTGATTTTTGATTTTTAAACAAAGTGGACAATCTTATAGACAAAAAAAATTAGTAGACCCTTCAATTATAAATCAAAATTAAACTAAAACAGTGTTGAAATAATTACAAATAGTAAGAATAGATCAAATTAGTGATCCGGTCATCTCAATGAACCGCATAAGGCGGTAACAGAAACTAAAAAGGTATAGAGTTTGGTAAGCCTGTACCTTCACTTAAGAACAACGATAATCACCCGAAGAAGACTAAGGCAGTAAACATTTTGGAATTCCAAATTCCAAATCTAATACTACATAATAAAAATGGATAATTGCACGTACCACTAGTCCTTAGGGTTGGCTTAAATTACGAATTACTTCATGTTGTACAAAAAGTTTATGGAGGGTCCTCGTAGTAAACTATAACTGCGAATCACTCCCTAAACCCATTTTTCGTCCACCAAGTTAACAAAATCTGTTAGTTCGCTACGTCATATAAATAATGAGACAACCTCTAAATATTATTTGTATTGTAATCTACTAACGGACTTGTCTACTTGGTGGACAGAAAACGGATTCAGTGAGTGATTTGTAATTATCGTATTATAGGGAGTGATTCGTAATTTAAGCCAATCCCACGGACCAATGATACAATTATCTTTAATACAAAAACATCAACGCAAATTCTGATACGTATCTCTAATAGAGGGAGACTATAACAAATTAAGGCTATTTCAAAACCTTAGAATTCCCACTCAGCCTTTTGGCTTAAACTTGGTCTCATGCATGATGCATTATTGTTCATAGAATTCGCAATTGGTATCTTGACACGAGACATGCTACATGCATATCTCTAGCAAATTTTTATCTGTATATCGTTTTTTTAAATTAATTATTAGATTTGTAAAACTCACATATAAATTTTTGTGAGTCTTATTTACGTGACAACTTTTTTTCCTGTTGTTTTTTAAAAAAATTTTGAAAAAAATAAAATAAATATTGATATTCAAGCAAGATGATAAAAAATTGTGTACTAAATGGCAATGAATGTATCGCAACTATTTAACATCAAGCTCGGTATTATTTAAGGGAAAATGTTAGAATTTCCATTCTTATCCTACCCCAATCCCACCAACTCTAAGTGTTTTAATTTTTTTATATAATAAATTAATTTTTAACTTTTTACACTTAGGGTCGGTGAGATTAAGGTGGGATGGAGGTAGAAATTTTAGCACTTCCCTTATTTAAGTCGAGTAAAGATTCAATGCCACCAAAAAATACAATTTTTCACCATCTTGCCTATGTGGCAAAGTGGTCCCCTACTACTTTTTGAATTTTTTTATTTTTTAAAAATAAATTAAGGTGGGGGACCACTTTACCATATAGGTAAGATGGTGAAAAGTTGTATATTTAGGTGGTAGTGAATCATTACTCATTTAAGTCTGTCGTGGGACCCAATTTTGAATTTATATTTTCCTAGGATTATTACCACCGTGTGTGGTCCGTGTGGATGAAATGACAACCAACTACCTTATTAATCATACCGATAAGGTTAAGGCTTTGGCAGGCTATCCTACTGCCACCTGTCATCATGAATATTGTCACGTCATTGTTAATATTAATGGACGATTGTTAGAAGATGTCGTTGCCACACAGGTGGAAACCGTGGGATGGACGCAACACGTACGCCACTGCGCCATCTGGGCCACGGCCATCATGAATTGGACCAGGCCTCATCGTGTGGTTGAGGCGCAAGGCGAAGATGAAACCACCCGCACTATTGTCACGTCATTGTTAATATTAATGGACGATTGTTAGAAGATGTCGTTGCCACACAGGTGGAAACCGTGGGATGGACGCAACACGTACGCCACTGCGCCATCTGGGCCACGGCCATCATGAATTGGACCAGGCCTCATCGTGTGGTTGAGGCGCAAGGCGAAGATGAAACCACCCGCACTTGAGGCGCGTCACCTGCCAGAGAATCAACTAGCTAGGAAAAATTTCAAAGCTTGGACGTGAGGAAAAATAAATAAATAAATAAATATAATGTCGGTGTCCTCTTAAACTATAAAAAAAAAAAATTCCAATATTTCCCTTAAAGCCAATAAAAAAAAAAGAAAATAACTATAAAAAAATTTCAATAAAACAAATATATCTTTATAAATTTGAAAAAAATAAAAAAAATAAAAAATAAAAAATTAGAAAAAAAAAGAAAAAAAAAGAGAGAAAAATAAAAATATAAGGGAGCGACCCAAACCGAAAATTATAAAAACAAAATCTAAAAAAACAAAAATTCAAAAAAAAAATTAGACCTTGGTTTTTTTTCCTTTTTTTTTAAATAATAATAATAATAATAGTAATATTTTTGTTTTATATAATTTTAAGAATTTTTATAATTTTATAAAGTGTATTTTTGTCGTTGGGAGATATTAATATTGTTTGGTAATTTAGAGAGAACATTGACATAATTGGTAATTTAGAGACACACTGACAATTGAATAGTAATTTAATGAGATATGTGTCCAGTGTACTTTTTCAAAAAAAAGATTAAAATTTTTTTAAATTATTTATTTAAATTTAAAAAAAAATTAAATAAATAACTAGGAGAGATCACTTATAATCCCTCGCGATCACGTAACAAAACAGTGCACATTTGAACTAGACAAGTTCACTTCACATATGAAATACCCAGAAATTTCAAACTTCAACAACCAAAGCCTGGAGACTCCACCTACCCAAAAAAAAAAAAAAAAAAAAAAGAGAAAGAAAAGAGGAGAGAAGAGAAGAGGCCTGGAGACTCCCACTAAACATTTTTTTGTCATTTAGTATTTGCTAACCACTTTATTGAAATTATCTGTTTTATTTGTTACGATTATTTTTTTTTGGAGTATTTAAAATGTATTATTGTTTCTCAAAATGTTTATGAGTTTTTATGAAGAAGAGAAATCAGTTTTAATAATTTGGTCTTAAAGAGTTTTGATCGTTTATTTATTTTTTTCTTCTTAAAGGATTACGATGGTTAGTCATAAAATCTCAAAATATAATTGTTGGGTGTTTATAAATCATTAAATCTTACTTTAACAGTTTGGTCATTAAGATGCATTAATATTTTAAACGTTTTTTTTTTTTACCGTTGGTGATTAAAACTCTTGTCTTGGTCATAAAAGAGAAAGAGAAAACTAATGCTCATTTTTCATATATATATATTAAGTTCCTAATGAGTATTTATGAACTTACTTCTTCTTTGGCTTCCAACATATTTTCTAGCGTGTAATTTATTCCAAAGTGAATTTGTTTTAAGCCAAGAAGCTATTTGTTATATTAATATTTTTTCTATAAGAAAAAACATTCTGAAGTCCCCTATCCATTTTGACCAAATGGTTGTTCTATTTAATCTTCGTTCTTGAAAGTGTGTCCTTAACAAAGATAGAAGCTATAGTCTAATCTTGGGAGGTTGTGTATTAAAAGATCCGATCACACCGAGTTATACATTCCGGGAGGCACGAATCAACATTTAAGGACAACGCTATTTTTGCATGATTCTATAGCATTGTGAGATCTTTACTTAATTTAATTTTAATCTCTTGTACAATATTTATTTTATTTTTATTATTATTTCGGATCAATATGGTCTAGTATCAACAATAATTTTTCAACCAATTATTTGTTTAATAATTATTTATTTAATTGTTAATTTTCATATTGATATTATTTTATTTCAATAAAAACTTTGTACATCATCCAAAATTATTTCCAATAACCTTAAAGGTTGATTTATGTTGATGAAAAAGAAAAGGAAAGGAAAAGGGGCGCAAGGAAGAGATGGAAAAGGTGGGAAAATGAAAGAAAATGATTAAAAAATAAATAGAAAAAGAATTTTGGGGTCAAATATAAAGAGGGTTTTTGACATTTATCATTTTAGAGAAATTTTTTTGAATAGTTTGATGCATGAGGAAGGTGGGAAAAAAACCTCTCTCATTTTTATTCACACTCTTGTCGGTGATGATAAAAAATGACAGTCCAGCCCGAGATGAGAAATAAATTTTCAATTGGCCTTTTTATCATTACACGAAACTTGTACGAAAACCAAAATTATTGGCACAATTTTGTATGTCCCAAGGTATTTTTTAAGTTTTTTATTTTGAAAGTTTAAATTCACAATTTTGGCATAAATCACCTTTTATTTTGAAAGTTTAAATTCATAAAATGTGATAAATTTAATTATTTAATTTATATTATAATACTCTTTCTTACGTATAGACTCAAACTCTCCATTAATAAGTGAAGTCACACACGTAAAATATTTAATTGTTCAAATTCAAGATATTTACCGTGATACTGCGTTAAAATTTTATTTATCTCAAAATCTTAAGCGAATAAAAAATGATATATAAGTTTAATTATTTAATTTATAATATTCTAACAATTCTATCATTATCATATATTTAACATCAATCACTAGGGTGAAAAATAACCACTAACACTAACCGCCTCATGTAATTATTTTATTTTTCTAACCGCAATCGTCCCGCCTTAGGCGTTTAGTGGTTATTTAAAGCAATATCCGCATCGTATAACCGCTTCTAAATTTGAGCATTTTTTTTTGCCTTCATTGGACATCTTTTTTGGGCTTTTTTTTTTTAAAAAAAAAATATTATTTTTTTGCCGAATGTATTTTTTCATTTAAAACCCAATATGAAACGACATTGTTTAAGTGTTTAATATATCTATATATGGGTCGGCGGTTAGTAACCGCTTCCACCTACTTCTAAAACCGCTTACCACCTCGCCATAGGCTGTTAAGGAGTAATGCTACATGTCATACCCATGTCCCTCTTGTGTCCCTCTAAAAATGAGGTGGCTTTTAAAATCACCATTGAGTTTTTGATTGATCAAAATTGAATTTTGATCACATGGTGATTTTAAAAGCCACATCACTTTTAGAGGGACACAAGAGGGACATGGGTATGACGTTTAGAATTACTCGGCTGTTAAGTGTTAACGATTTCTTCCAGTGAACTATAAACACGGTTATTAACCGCCCACATTTTCACTCGTATCAATCACATGCCACTCAAACCGATATATATCATTGAAGTTGTATTATTTGCACACATCCATCTCGTACATACATTGGACACATACAATGGTGTGAGGACCCATGTGGGATGTAGACTTTCGGCAAGTTGCTGAGAATCTAGAGTAGTAGCTTCCTTCATCCATTTTTCTTTAGCAAATTGACGAGCCTCCAAAATGGTAGTCCCCGCCTTGAGCTCTTTGATACATTCAAGACCACATTACCTAGCGAAAGGTTGCGTATCTTGGAGAGATTTTTGATGGTGGCTAATTAGTTGAAAAAAAAAAATCTTATGTGAACCTCCTACCATTCATCGGGCCAAACCCCAACCCGAATGGTCTTCATACCCATAACCTTCTCCAATACTATTACTCTCACCATCATTATTACGAATTTGGAGTTTAGTGCACGTGGCACGCATTCTACTCCCTAATCGCACGGCAGAGACAAAGGGTTTCCTTGGCTAAGATTGGCAGAGGAAAATACAGCTGGCGGCCCGTGACGAGGCTGTGAAGACGTACGGACACACCATTAGCGTCTTGGTGGCCATTGTTCTTTGGAGCTAGCTTTGCTTTGTTCTCTTGTTGCCGAAACGCTAACAAATGACACGGCCCGATAAGAAGACCCAAAAGAAAAAGTACGATTTGATTTGATTTTATTTTATTTTATTTTTGAAAAAAAAAAAAAACAAGCAAAAGGGATGACATCGCCATTTAGGGTTAATGAGATCAATATTTTATTAATTCATAGGATATTGTATTATGTAATTTTCTTAAATTTAAATTTAATTATTAAAATAGCTAATATATTAAGGGCCCGTTTAGGTTTGCGATTTAAAAATAATAATTTTAAAATGTACGATTTGAAAACATGATTTTTAAAAACACAGTTAAGTATTTGGCAACATCACAATTCAACTTTTAAAATCACAGTTTAACCTTTAAAATTTACGAGTTTTTTTTTAAAAAAAACACCCCTTATTGCTATTTAAAAACTCTTATTTTTACAATTTCAAATCGTAATTTTTAAAAAACGCAATTTCAAACAATCTATTTTCTATGATTTTATTTAAAATCGCATTTTTTGTCTACGACATCGCAATACCAAATACACCCTAATATTAACCACTTTTAAAATATAGTAAAATGTGATTAATAATGGATATTGAATTTAGAGTTAATAAAAAATAATAAATATTAATATAACAAAATCTTAACCATTTATTTGAAAATAATAAAATTTAAAAATTACGCATTGGGTTTTAACTCTGTTACAAATTCCACCCAAAAAAAAAAAATGGAACAAAAATTTGTTTCTTTGGTTAAAGAAAATAAAATAATGAATCCCGAGTAATTCTGTTTTCAAAACTTTAAAATTAAGTCAGTACGTACTGTCTCCGAAATTAATTTTGGCTTCCATCTTTTCATTAAAGAACGATCATGTACCCTTCAATATTCTAACCAATTAAAAAAAAAAAAAAAATCATAGCCAATCCAAAGTATTTATGGAAAGAAGTGGATGATTAAAACAAATAATTTTATTTTTTTTTGTTGAAAAAAAAAAAAAAAACGAAGAAAAAAATCCCATATATTGTTGACCCTACCAGGGCTAAAACTGTGGCGGCTTGGCACGCAATTTCTTTTTGCAGTGAATTGGGGAGGTTGCATTGTTATTCTGGAAGGAGATTCTTCGGTAGTTGTTTCAGCTACGATCGAGGAAGGAGGGTTCGTGCAACCAAGCTTATGACCAACTTATTGATGCTATCAAACACTGTTTTTGTTATTTTCTCCTTGATGTTTGTCATATATATTAGGTGCATGGGGTGGTAATATGGCAGCCCACGTGTTGGTTAAATTCACAATTTTTCAACTGTTGCACAAAGTATGAATAGAGGAATGCCCTTCTTTTATTTAAAGTATTGTACTAAGATGTTTCTCTTTAATAATGAAATTCTTTCTTTTATCAAAAAAATAATAAATAATCAAGAAAAATATTTTTTTATAATTATATCCAACCCCTTAAATAAATAATATGGTTCCGTCCCATCACTTTTTCCTTTCAAATTGCTAACATGGTTGATGCCACATAACCATGTCCCCAAATCCTACAGTCATAAAAGTTGACAAGTCAGATCAATAGCTCCCGATTGAATATCAGTTATATCATGAATAATAATAAATATCTTTTTTTTTAAAAAAAAAAAAAAAAAAAAAACCTTCTTTTTGTGAAGGTGTGGAGGCCGGCCTCCACCCCTCATGGAGGAGGGATTTTTTTTCTTTTTCTTTTTCTTATCTAATTTTATTATTTTTCACGATACAATTGAAATTTCATACCGGTGATGGGTATATATATGTGACATTTGTGATGGACAATGATCCTCTACATTATTTCAAATAAATGAAGAATATCTATTGATTCTATTCCATGATCGGGATTTAAAATTGATTTATTTAATGGTGTACATAATGTCATATTATTTAAATATTTTAAAAGACTTGCTAATATTGACATCATGACACCATTTAAATATGCGAACTTTAATCATAGCCATACAATAGAGAATATCATATTGCATCTACAACTTGGCAGAGGTGGTTACATGGTGACGCTCGCTTCTACTAACAATTTGGCAGAAAAAGATAAAGGAGATCGAAAGTGATAATTCAAGTTTTACAAATAACGGTAGTGATTCTCTCTTTTTGGAACCGAGATAATAATTTTAATCGAGTTAAAACCCAAAGAATAATTTTTATTTTCTCTATGTCTAAGGTTGACATTATGATAATAGCAGGAGAGATGTACAAAATCAACAAAACATAAAATAAAAATGTACGTGTAAAATTTATTAAAGTTCATAATAAAGCATTCGATCCCACAACAGCCTTTTTTTTTCTTCTTCTTTATTTCGTGACTTTTGATTTGGTAGTCCATAATATTTCTAGCAAATGGCACTCATGCTAGTGGATTCAGGTCGATCCTTGCAATTCTACAAATCTAGATCGTTCATTTAACTCAAATGAACGATCGACCACAATTATAGTATGCATGTCATCAACTCTAGCCAAAAGAAACCTTTGACCCCCACAATTACCCTCTACTTCTTCGGCCAACCACCCTTGAGAAAATGGACTGCCAGCCATACACGTACACATTTGAGTCGTCCCTCTTATCTTACATAATTAATAGCTAATAGCAGTTGGCACATTGGCTTCAAAGTTTGGATTTTTTTCAGGCAGCTAATTGGCTTGTCAATCAACAAGCAATCCAACTCCTTGATGAATCTTTCCATGGCTGGAGCAGGCAAGGAAATTGGGACCACGGTCCCATCCTCTCCCTTGCTGTTCTTAAAAGGTACATAAAAGCTTAAGCCTTCCCCTCCAGGCGTGGTCCCCGCCCCACTTTTTGCTGGTCCACCATAAGTTGCCTTGCCCCACCCAAAGTCCACCTCTCTAAGTTCGGCACGTGTCACATCTGACACTATGAAAGATCGCACAACAGTGAAGTGGGGTCGACCTCTAATCACCAACATATCAGCTACTGACCGCATGTACTCCTCAGTCACCTCGTTCTTCGCTTTCTTCACCAATTCTAAAGCGTAACCTAGTGGATTATAGAGCTTCTCGGAAGTTGTTACTGCCGCGGGGTATACGAAA
>JAJPGS010001883.1:0-54092 GCA_028654335.1 Alnus rubra | reverse complement strand
AAGAAGCAATATCAAAAAAAGAACTACAAACTAAAGCCAAAGCTTAAAAAAATTACAACAAACAAAGGCTGGACAACTCAACAAAAATTAACTAGGAATGAAAGTACGTGATGTAATGCATCAAATTAAGATACGGGCCTATTGATGCTTGGCATGATGCCAAGAACCTAGGTCATCAGTAAATGTGGTAAATGGTGTGTAAAGAGTCCAGATGACCCAAACATCGATACAGAGAAAAACTTGAGAAGTAACAGAAAATAAAAGGCCCAGAAAAACAAAATTTATTCAATACTAAATTTTAAAAACATTACCAACCAATAAACATCTAAAATGTTAAAATTAGAAGACCATTTTACCGACTCTGGTTCCGTTTGTTAAAATTTTATTTTATGTATTTTGTTTTTATTTTCTTAAAACAAAAATCATCAACAAACTACTCAAACGTAACAATATATACTCCTAAAATTACAAAAATAATTTTCATTCTAAAACTCCCTAGTCATATTTTTCTTTGCTTTCTCTCCCACCTCAAATTTTGACTTAGCCTTGTATCACTTAGTACAAAATTAAAGCTAGCTAGCTTCATGGTGACTTTGACAGATATATATATATATATATATTGATAACTTTTTATCCTTTCCATTATGTTTTGTGTCAATGACAACAAAACATAAGATCCGAAGATTCTGGTTTTTGCTTCGTCGCCATTGTCATCTGTGTCACCCCAGAGTTTTGTATTATATCATATGAGATTGGTAAGCACCAAAGCAGCGCTCATGCATGCATTTGGCTGGGGCTAGCCGGCTAGGTCGACCCTATAACTAAGCTACCTTTCAATAATTGCACAACATGCGTTTTGCTAAATTTTCACGTGTGTAAGCAGGACTCTATATGCTTCTTACTTGTTGCACGCCTGCAACATTTGACGTGTATGTTGCAATCAAACTATTCTTATTGCATTTCAATATTGCAACACTTCAGTTTCACATCTAGAGAGATGAATTATATATTTATATAAAATAAGTAGTGAAAATATAAGTAAAGATATATATATTCTACTAGTCTCGATCGCACTAATTAATTTCTCATTACGTAAGATTGAGATTTATAAATAATTTTAGGATAGATTCATAATAACTAATTATTTTAAAGTGATTAGTGATTTCACAAAAAAAAAAAAAAAACAAAAAAAACAAAAGAAGAAATAAAGACAGGGAACCTTCTTAGCTAGTTCTTCTCGTATATATATTTTTTTATTTTATAGTAGTTGATAATTATTATTGTTTATATTTTTGATGATGCATGCATGCATTCTAATTATTACTATTAATGCATGCGTGGGTAATTAGCAGGTGTTATGGGACTGTTACGGAATGTTGCGCTCATTCTGTGTGGCATGGCAGCTATTCATGAGCATATAATTGAGATGGTAACAGCAGAATATGATGCTCCTTTAGGCGTCGTCTACGGAATGGAAGGAAGTGACTTACCTGTAGACCCAAAATCTGTAGTTGAACTCTGCCACAAATATGGATTTCAGAAAATAAGGCTTTTGGATCCCAATCAGGATATGATTGGACGCACTACGCGGTCAGTTTATGATAGTAAGTTTTGACATTAGGAACGACCAATTACCTATGATTGCAGGGGTGGGGAAAAATTGCAGTTATGGTATGATACTTATTTGAAACCCTACCGTGACTACATAACGATAGAATATATTGTTGTCGGGAACGAGGCCATTCCCGGTCCCTTTGGCGAGTACGTTGGGCCAGCATACTGGCTATTCAGCTACTTCTACGTGACAATGGTCTAGAAACGATTACGGTGACCACTGCCTTGTCGACGTCCGTTTTGGGAGCTGCTTTTCCACCATCAAATGGTGCGTTTAAGAGTGAGACAAGTAGTGATACGTTGAGCGCCATCTCAAGTCTAGTAAATTGGTACCCTAGACCATTACTTATGGTGAATTTGTATCCGTATAATTATTTTGCAGCGGGTCTTATACGCTCCGATTTCGCGACATTTTCGGCACACAAACCTGTTTTTTGGGGGGACAACCATGTTGGTTATTGGAACATGCTTGACGCATTATTGGATGCTTTTGATTCTGCTCTGAAGAAAATAGAATTTCCGAAGGAAGTGAACTTGGTGGTGGGTGCGAGCGGTTGGCCTTCTGCCGGGAACGGTAAATTCACCAGGCCGACACTTGCATCGACGTACAATCAAAATCTTATGAGACGTCTAGCCAGGAAACAAGGGACACCCGGTGGAACAGGATATCCCATTAGGGGGTTTGTTTATGCCTTGTTCAATGAAAACAAGAAGCCAGCAGGTCCGGACCAACATTTTGGACTTTTCTATTCTAATAAAACACAAGTTTATCGTTTTTCTGTTCCTCAATAAGTCGATGTACTTAACGTGCATGACTTCTACGTACGACTTCTCGTGGGATTAATAAATGTATTTATGTAAACCCTTTTGAACACCTTGAGACTTGAGAGTGATCAGTGACAACACTTGTTTTCTCATGCATGCATGTAATCCTAGCTACATAATAGTTTGTTCTTTTTTTTATATATATATATATAAACCCTTTTGAACACCTTGAGACTTGAGAGTGATCAGTGACAACACTTGTTTTCTCATACATGCATGTAATCCTAGCTACTTAATAGTTTGTTCTTTAATATTAATATATATATATATATATAAGTACATAGTACTAGAAGGAAGAACCCTGTCCTATTAAAATTACTATTAGGTTTTTGATATACCACTATTAAATTTAATTGTAATTTTAAAAGCAAAACAATTTTCAAATAACACAAGAAAGATATATATATATATATATATATATATATATATATATATATATATATAGTTCAACAAGATCGAAGTATATCTCCATATACCACTATTAAATCTAATTGTAATTTTAAAAGCACAACAACTTTCAAATAACACAAGAAAGAGATATATATATATATATACACACATATATATAGTTCAACAAGATCGAAGTATATCTCCATACATCTCCTAGCCCAATAAGGAGTTAAATCTCAAAGTCTAAGGTATGTTAACATTGAGTCAAAATCTTAATAGAATCATAGTCCTAGTTATTTTCTTAATAGTCTTAGTCCTGTTTAATTCTTATTTCTTTCTTTTATGTCAAAACTAAGTAATGCTACAAAAATTTCAAGAATTCTGGACGGTTTAAAACCGTCCAGAAATTGCAAAAAACCGTCTAGAAAAAGGTCCAGACAGTTTTTTCTAGACGGTTTCAAACCGTCTAAAAGAATGGGTCGCTAATTCGAGTTATGAACAATTTAGGCGAAACCATCCGCAATCCCAGACGGTTTGGGCAAAACCATCCAGAAAATTTTGGACAGTTTTTCCCAAAACTATTCAGAATTTGTTATTTTTTAATTTTTTTTATAATTATAATTTTTTTTTAATAATAATAATGTCGCTTGGTTCAAAGATCCCACGTCAAATTAATTTCTCTCCTTTTCCTCGCACTCATGAACCTCTTTTGCCCACGCAAGAAATGTCTCTTGATTCAAAGATCCCGCATCAAATTTCTCTCCTTTTCCATAGTCTTGCGCTCCTTTTCCCATTGATACTCAGAGAGAATGAGAGTACTCCTGAAGAAATCGGGAAAAAAAATCGAATGTTTTTAGTGGTTTCACCTGAAAATGATGCAATACAACCTAAAATATCACAATTTGATCATGCAAATTGGTACATATGATATTGAAGCCCTTCACCGTCAATGTATTTTCTTAGCAACCAAACAAAACAGAGAAAATATGAGAAGCTAGACATCAAATAATCTGAATAAAAAATCAATCTTTGCAATAAATAAACCAAAAGCACCAAAGCTCATTCTCGAAATTGAAAATGCAAGAAAAACTTCCAAAAACTTCACAAACTTCGTCAAATTTCCCAATTTTTACAAATTAGACTAACACACAAAATCTCACACCCACATACAAATAAACAAGAGTCCAGATCTGGCCGACTGTGTCTGAGATCTTGGTCGGGGGTACCGTTCTTGGTCGGTTGTGTCCCAAATCTATGCCTTAACACTCTTGTGCTGGAAAAGGAGTCGGATATCGGTGGTGGGCGAACCAAGGGGTAGTACGCTGCTGAGGGGAAAAGAGAGAGTGTGAGAGAGAGACGTGGGAGAGAGTGCAACCTTACCAGTTACCTCGTGGTGGTCGACTTGGGTTGCTGAACCGCCGGGAGAGAGGGAGAGAGAGACAGACGTTGGGGGAGGGGCCGAGTGTAAAGGAAGAGGGACATTAGGGAAAGTAAAGGAAGAGGGCCGAAGATTTGAACAAAGAAAAAAAATTTGCGAAAATTCATAAAAATAAATCTAGACGGTTTGAATCAAACTGTCGGGAAAAAATTGAAAAATATTCTATTTCTGGACGGTTTTAATCAAACCACCTAGAAAAATACAGACGGTTTTAACCAAACTGTCTGGAAATTTTTCATTTGCAAATGATTTGGTCCAAACTGTCTGTATTTTTTCAGACAGTTTGATTAAAACAGTCTTGATTTATTTTTTACGGACGATTTTCAAAAAAATCGTCTGTAAAACTATAATTCTAACGGTTTTTAGAACCACCTAGAAAAAAACCGTCAAGAAACGGTCATTTTTTTGTAATCACATTATTTTTAGAAACGACACAAAAATGATATTTAGCATTTACTAAAAAAAAAAAAATAAAGAGACAACCGGTCAGGGTTACCTTATCCTCCACCTCAAATAAGGGGAATTATTCTTGTTTTTATTTATTCATCCGGTAAAGGAGAAACTACAAATGAAGAAGTACGTATTATACACGTTGTTGTTGATTATTGTTTTCAAACCTTGTGTTTGTCAAAAATTTCTAAATTCCCTTTTATAAATCTGAATATCTACATTGCTTTTAAAAATCTAAATTAATTACTAGCTAGTAGCTAGCTAGGTTCATATCATTTTCATATGGCACCCTGGTATTTCTTAAGGTAATTAATACTTCTGAACGCGCGGGTTAAACGTAATCAAGCTTCCATTAATATTTAATAAAATATTCTTTTTGCACATTCCGATTTCATGCATCATCACTCACCCATCATTGATGAGGCTAAGGATGGTCAAGGATAATGATAGTCTTTTGCTTAATTAACTTCAACTGTGTAACATATTCATATATCTATTACGACCGATTAAGTTTACTAGCTTTCTCTGCAAGTATTCATCTTCTATAAAGACATAAGTTTGCAATGTAATAAACGTAACACCGTACCCTTAAATTATTAATGAAATTTAAGAATTTCTCAACACTTAGCTTTAAAAGTTTATTATTTCTTTAAGTCTGTGAACTTGTTTTATTTTTTATTAAAAGACACAGACGCTACGTTATAAATAATATAAAATCTTTTAAGAAAAAATTTACAAAATAGTTTCGGATTGAGGACTCATGGTTAAAATTTTCATTTTCCTTTCCTTTTTTCTTTTTCTTTTTTTTTCCTCTTATTTTTGGTTTTAAGTTCTTGCCTAATCTCGATCATGCTATATCCATATGAATAGACTTCCAGATGTCATTATGATAGTGGACTTATACCGAAGCAAAGGTGCCGTAGGTGGACGTACTACAACCATGACAACCATTTAAAAATATCATTGTGTCCTTAGGCCAAAAAGTCGTGCAGCCGAGATACAAATTGCATGTCACTTCACTTTCATTCTTGCATCCACCTCCTTTTAAATGGATACTATTTAATTTAGAATCCGAATCTAAAATTGGTGCATGCACATCGATCATGTCAATATTACGATATTATGTATTTTATATAGTTTAAATATAATCTTAATTATGCGTATATAAGTTTGTAAACATCTCTTTGCAAGTCAATTTTTAAGAGTGGGTTCTACCAAATATTTGTATTACGAAATATATATATATATATATATATATATATATATATATATATATATATATATATATATATATATATATATATAAGCTCCCTAATCTAACAACCGATTTTAGAATAACCTCCTGAATTTTTCAAGTGCACTAATGTGACCGATCAAACTATCAAAGTATGCCAAAAAAAGATCACTTTTATCGAAACATTTATATTATACCCTTATTATCTTAAAAACTAAAATTTATTTTTTTAAAAATAAATAAAAAAAAAAACTAGTAATATAAAATTTAAAATTTAAAAATTTTAATTTAAAAATAAAAAAAAATAAAAAAAATAAAAAGAAGAAGAAGAAGAAGAAGAAAAGGGTGGCTCACCAACCACCCCTTGGCTGGGGGTAGCATGCAAGCCACCCCAAAAGGTGGCTGGGGTGTTTGCCAAGTCACCTATTTTCTTCTTGTTTTTTCTTTTTCTTTTTTAATTAAAAATTTTATTTTTTTAAGTTTTTAATTTCTTTAACTTTTTAGTTTTATATATATATATATATATATATATATATATATATATATATATATATATATATATATATATATTTATTAACAGTGACACGTATAGTCATTTTATTGATGCTAACGTGACACACTAACGAAATTCGTCAAGACGGAATTTGATTGTAATGAGTGATTTAATTTTTTAAATTATTGTTTTTTTAGTAAAAGTGACACATGTCATCATTTTATTAGTGTTGAAGTTGACATTAACAGAATCCTTCAACTATTTTAACGAAATTTGACTACAATGATTAAATTGTTATTTTTTTCTCACCTTGAAGACTTTGAATTATTTTTTATTCCCTAATGAACGATTTGTAATTTAGGCCAAATAAATTGATTGATTTTGCATTTATCAATTTTTTTTTTTTAGTTTTAGTTTTTAAGAGAATAGAGATATTATATGAATATTTTGACAAAAATGACTTTTTTGGCACACTTTGGTAGTTTAATGGGTCATATTAGTACACTTTGAAATTCAATGAGCAATTCTAAAGTCGGCTATTAGTTCATTAGGTTTTTTTATATTTTCCCTTGTATTATTTATACTCGATGTAGTAGTTGGCTTTGATACCAAATAATACAAACCTTTAACCGGCTTGAAAGGGGAAGGTGTTCAAGAACTTATATACATATGGTTAAGATTATACTTAAGCCATGTAGGGACACTAAGATCGTAACAAACCATGCATGCCAAGATGTTCATATCTAAATAAATAAGGGAAAGGCAGCCTAAAATAGGATTTTTTTTTAACTAGTAATGCTAGAAATCACACTTTTATCGCACTATTATCACACCATATTGACGTGGTAGTGTCAGTTAGTCCTTGGATAAGCCATTGTTTAAAAAAAAAAAAATTAAAGCTAGATTGTCACTGCCATGTCACCAAAGTATTAATAGTAGTGGGATAAAAGTGTGTTTTCTAGCTTTACTCTAATCTCACAAATCCAATATCAATCTCTGACTTCCTCCTTGACAAGGAAGAGAAAATACCCACAAATCTCACCCTCTCAAATTTGGATCAAAATCTTTTCAATTTCAATTTCATACGAAATAGAAATGATCAATTTTATAATTAATATTAGATTTAATATATTCTGTGTTTATATGTTCTCATAACAAAATCTTAACTGTGATACCTGATTCCATTGGGAGGATTTTATATATATATATACACATGTGTGTGTATGTGTTGTCATATTATTTAAAATAATATCATATATATATAATTAAATGCACCAAAACAAAATCTTAATTGTGATACCTGATTCCATTGGGAGGATTTGATGTATTTCCGAATGAGAAATACTAGACATTCCAAATTTTTTTTCCAAATGATGTGTCACAATCCCATGAGATCGTGGCACATTTTCCAAAATGATAAATTACATGAGATTGTGACACATCATTTGAGAACCAACTTTTGGGAAAAAAATTTGGAATACCTAGCATTCCTCTTTCCGAATTAAAACAATGAATCTTTTTATATAATAGTTCCATGGCTTACAGGGCATCCGCGTTTCATTCAAACTGCTTAGCTGTATTTGACAATGTTAATGAATATTCAAGCGGGTGACTAGCTTAGTTTTTGAATGGCCTTCTACTTCTTTGAATAAGTAATCAGTAATATTATAGTACTTGTTCACATACAATCAAAAACAAAGAATATTCTTAATTGTTTTCTTCAAAAAAAAAGAAATTGATTCAAGATAAAATCTTCTCCTCTAAACAATCCTTACACTTCAGCTAGAATTAATGTTCCAAAGTATGCAAACCAAGACAACCTTTTAACGAATCTCTCTATTTACAGTATGATATACATACATATATATGTAACTACTAGTCTATGCTGCCCTGCCCATCTGACGCAACGGAGATTGAATTCCATTTCTGCAGTTTTGGCGTAGAGCAGTTTCAGAGAAAGAGTGAGGTGACTTTGGCGTTCTGACTTGATGCCTATGGCCATGATGGTGGTGGACCTGGTGGTGATGATGGTGGCCATTCTCTTTCTTTTGGAATCTCTTTTCAGTTCCTTTTGTCCTTGCCTTCTTTGGCATCTTCCTTGGGCAAATCTTTTTCCAGTTGGAACCGTGTAGACAAATGGGCAATGGGAATGTCATCAAAGTCCTTGAGGGGCTCCAAAGTCTTGACCACCGTGCTCATTGTTGGTCTCTGCTTCGGCCGGTGGCTCAGGCATTGATAAGCCAGCGCAGCCGCCTTCCGAGCTCCGGCTTCAGAATATTGGCCTTCCATTCTCGGTCAGGATCCGGCTAAGTTCCGGGGCTCATTCAACATTGGTCTTGCCCAATCTACCAGGTTCTGCTCTCTGCTAGGACGGCTCTTGTCCACTGACCTTTTCCCAGTCAGAATCTCCAACAGGACCACTCCAAAGCTATACACATCGCTCATTGCTGTCAAGTGACCTGAGAAATATTCAACAAATGTTAATTTTCAGCACATATATTTATATGTATAACAGGTGGAATTGGAAGAAGTCCAAATTGGCAAAATTGTATTATTAAATACCGGTCATGATGTATTCGGGAGCAGCATAGCTTGGGTACCCATAACTCGTGTGGAAACGTGTGTATCATCTCCTTCCGGGCCATCTTTTGCCGAGCCCAAAATCTGAGAGTTTTGGAGTGTAATCCTGGAAAGAATACGACCAAATAAGAGTTAGTAATAGGAAAGTAATACAACCGTTCATGGAGCTATATATATATATATAGGAAATTAAGAAACATATAGCGATACTCACGAGTCTAACAAGATGTTTGAAGCCTTAAAATCTCGATATATGACTGGTTTTTCTGCTTCATGAGGAAGGCAAGGCCCTTTGCTGCTCCAAGAGCAATTTTCATTCTTGATGACCATGGCAGGGATACCGTATATCCTGTACATCCAGAAGATAAACATTAGTTCTCAATTTCTATGCAGAAAAGGGTATAACTGAAATTTAAAAAAAAAGAAAAAAAAAAAAAAAAGAAGCAAAACTTGTTAATTTAGAGAGAGAGAGAGAGAGAGCGTATATATACTTCTGAATAGTTGATTCTCTAAGCTGCCTCTTGGCATGTACTCATATACTAGTAGCCTATGTTCCTCTTCACAGCAATACCCTATCAGCTTCACAAGGTGCGGATGCCTCAATTGCCCAAGAAAGATAACTTCTGTCTGTAGGAGAAAGGTAAAAATGATCAGACTACGTACAGGCAACAATTAATCACGTAAATCTGCATTCATCATGGGCGAAAGAAAATATATCATAATTAATGAGAATAATTTGGTTGTAGAAAAAGTACTCCACCAACCACTCCCTGTGGCCCTGCGAGCCATCCAAGTCCAAAAAGCTTGACAGCAACCGGCTGAGCCTTTAGACCAGCCTAAAGCTTGTCATCAATGAACCCCTTGTGAACGGGTCCGAACCCACCTTCACCGATAAAGTTAGACGACGAGAAACTCTGCGTGATGACCTTCAGCTCCGCAAGCGTAAAGACGTGTAGATTAGATCCTGCTAGAGATATGGAAAGGTCTTCGGAAAGAGTCGAGCTCGGGGTAACTCAGATCAGATATTGAAATCCTTTGAAATGAAGTTTGTTTCGCGCTTACTTTCTGTGTCTTGGACGGGTATTCACCCTGTAACAGCTTGTTGGTAGTATTGATCTCCATTTGATTCTCTTGACAGCCATTAATAATTCTTGCTGCAACTCGTTGTGAAGAAATGGTGGCCGGTATTGAGATATGGAGCAAAGAATGACAAGTTGGAGTATATATATATATTAGGTGTGGAAGAGAGATGGATTGGTGAAATAGTCTATGGTACTTGCAAGTCTTTTAAAGGGGGAGATGGATGCTATCTTGCTATCGCCTAATATTCAAAAAATATCACCAACTGCTCTCCCAACCATGACCGATTGCGTTGAGGTTTCTGCAGCTGTTGATTTTTCTCTGCTTCTCTTCTATACAACATGGAATTCGTCCACACGTATATTTATACGCGCGGATCTTTCATCTTTAGGCAATATTGTAGATTATAGCCGGTTGTCGGTTGATGACTTCCCAAGCCAGTCCACATAGTTGGTTCAAGATCAAAATGACAAGGCTACCCTCCTTTGACTTTTTGTATTATTAATGACTTGGAGAAATAGAAAAAGTAACTATTATTAATTTTGGTTTTTGCCTTTGGAATTGGAAAGCATATTCATCTCCTTTTGCAGTGTGCAGCTAAAGGGATTAGGCCTAGCCGCAAACTGTGATATTTTCCATGAACTAATTAAATTGACTTCTTTGTTTTATTTTGCAAAGTTGATTGAGCAACTCTTAACTTTTTCTGCAAATAACCATAATTGAGTTTGTAAACGACAACCTCATGCTGGGGTCACGATGATGCCTGCAGTTACTGACATTTTAAACAATGAAAACTCAATGATGGACTTAAAAGCTCTTATGGACAGGAGTTAACGTCAAGGTTAAAAATATTTGTTAGCAATAGTCAGTAGGTTAAATTTTTATTTTTTATCTACTTTTTCTTCTTTTTGAAATTGAGGAGAGCCACGGCCTATCTATCTTATACCGTTCCTCCTAAATCCGTCATTGATGAGATCTGGTGTGGTGTTCGGTTATATTCAGATCGATCGATTGGCCAATGAAATTAAATGGCCATCAGGCCCAACACAAAACATGATTAAGTTCTACTAGTTATGGTTTTAAAAGCACTTTTATTTTTATTTTATTTTTCAAAACAAAAACATTTTTTTAAAAAAGAAAAAATTATTAACAAATAATTCAAAACAAGAACAGTTTTTAATTTAAACCCTAGCAAAAAATACATTTTCACATATATATATATATATATACTTTTTAAAATCATTCTCAAACATGCATACCAGCTGGGACGCGTATTCTCACCACTAATATTCAAGAAATCCAGCTGCTATTTCACACGAGGCGGCATGAGGATTTCCTAGTGAACTATTCATAAGAGGGCAATCTCGTCATAGTGGGAAAGTATTCTTTAGACATCATAAGATTAAAAAAAAGGTTGGTCCGCTTTCAGTATCGTTTACCTTCTAGAAAGCTTATATTATATCAAAATTTGTAATCTGCCAAATTACCTAACAACCCTTCATGGGCGATTAATAATAAAACACAGACTGATCACAACCGTCTGGCTGTGGACTTGTCCTGGCCTGTTCGGCAGATCAGATGGTCATGATTCTTCCAGCAGTTGACCACAGATACAACAAGGTGGTGGGGGGGGCCCGCTTGGTGGTTGAGGTGTCATCCCGCCAGACCATGTCTAATGATCGTGTTCATTCTTCGTTCTTAGCAAAAGAAACAGAATAAAATTTGGCAATGAATTTTTATATTCGATCTCTATGTCGTATGAAATAAGGCGTGTTTCCCTTGCAGAATAGCATAAGGAAGATAGAGGCTAGGTGATCTAATTAAGCATAATTTAAAATTAACAAAGTTAATTAAACTAATTGATAAGCGGTATCATCCTATCATTTCAATAATTATCTTGTTTAGTTGTTTAATATTTATTATGTTCTTCGCAAAAGAAAGAAATTAAAATTAATGAAATTTTGGAAATGACAATTTTTTTTTTTATTTGGAAGAATTTCTTAAAATCTAATTTATTAAATTGATCGACATCTATCCAAAATGTCTCAAGTTATTACTTTTGACCATGTGCCAAGGTAACGATTAGAAGTATTAATTTGTAAGGAGAAAAGAATTTAGTAAAAGAGTTTACTAGAGTGGGCCGGTAAATGATAGTTTCGATGTTTAAGTCAGTGTAAATCAAAGTGAAATAATATTCGATGCTTAAGAGTTTACCGCTCTTTATATATAGCATATTTTATAGCAATCGTATGCAACGTGTTAAGCCTTCATTGGATATGTTGCATACATCTCATGACTCCTCTTATGAAGAAGGTTATTGGTGTGCCAAATGAGAGGATCTAGCTAGTGTGGTGTCATACAGTTGTTCTTTGCTTGATTAATGAATTGAGTATGGGGTCTACAAATTCAACATTACATATTCTATTAAAACTGCATGCAAGAATTATATACATTTTTAACGTATTTCAAGTTTATAAAATGAATTAAAGAAAATTTCTTCTAGGAAAGTTTTATCCTTTTATGTTTTTATAAAATGAGGTGTTGATAATGGTGTTGTTTATTAATATTATAGGTGTCAGCAGAATTTAGACAAAAATTAATCAAAATTAATTGGCCAGTAAACTTGCTTTCCACGTTTTTTTCTGTTTTTTTATTTATTTTGGAATTCGCTTTCCACGTTGTTGTGTGAAAGGCTCGTCGCCTTCGAGACGTACACTCGGTTAGAAGGATCCATGAAAGTGTCCCAGCAATTTTTGTCAGAGGGTAGTAGGTACGTGGGGCCATGCTTCGTGTCGTCATCTAGAGAAAGTCAATGGGCATAGTTGTCATTTCCTAACTGAAAATTACGACCACGTCAACGTGAAAGTCATGAGAGTGATCTTTCCCTTGGAGCCAAGGTGCATGCATGAAAACCAAAAGTAACCTATAACATCCCAAAACCAGTTTTTTTTTTTTTTTAAAAAAATAAAACAAAAAAAGGATAATTAGAAACAAGAGGATAAAAGGCTTGGAAAATGATCAAAGCATCAATTTTTTTTTTTTTACTTGACAAAGGGAAAAGGTCCTATAAAGGGTCTTTTTCACTATTAATCTAGATGAAAAAAAGAATGAGAGCCCAATTAAGAATGCTACCGGACATTAAAGATAATTTGGTATTTAAGAGTCAGTTTGTTTTAGTAATTTCAAACTTGTGATTTTGAAATGATTTGAAAACATGATTTTTAAAAACACAGTTAAAGTGTTTTGTAAAATTTCAATTTGACATTTAAAATTATTCATTTTTAAAAATGCATCCTATGGTCTACGATTTGAAAATGCAAACTTTTTATATTTTTAAACTGCACCCTAAACAATATATTTTCTATGATTTGGTTTAAAATCTTATTTTTGATATGCAAAATCGCATTGCCAAACACTTTCTTTATTTCGTACAAAGTGGCTCTCAAAGCTAATTTTTGACCGCAAAGACAACTCATTTTGAGTTTTGATCCCCACACTGAAAATTCTAATTCTACCCTGAAAATGATACTCCCATTGCTAAGTTTAGACACTCATATATCACTAGCTATTTAAAAGGTTTCGTAGGTTTTAGACTATATATATATATATGATGATGATGATCATGCCATACGCTCCACCAATCATTCGTGCATATATACTTCTCTCTCTCTCTCTCTCTCTCTCCTCTCTCTCTCTCTCTCTCTGTGTGTGAGATAGCCTTATAATAAATTTATTATTTTTTACCAATTTAACATTGTATCAGAAATTATGATTTCACAGCAAAGCAATATAATGATCTTATTATTAGTGAGCTAGATAGCCTCTTCTTCTTCTTCTTTTTTCTCTTTTTTTTTCTGGTCAGATTAGTGTTGTAAAGTTGCAACCCGAATTACGACTACTACTATTATTATTATTATTTGGGGGGGGTGGTTGGGGCATTAATTATACTTATCCATCATTTTATATATTATTTGATCAATGTTATATATCATATCTTATTTAATTATTATTAGTTTTATGATCTGTTTGTAAAGGTCAAGAAATTTGGATGACCTAATCGACCCAATTCTACAACTACCTCATGTTTATCTTTGGAATCTTACCAAACAGCCAAGGATCAAATTTCTAGAAAGTTTCATATCTTACTTTGACTTGATCTTTCCTCCAAAAGCTTTCTTCTCGAAGCTGGTTGCTATCACTACACATCTTGGTTTCTCGAAGCCAATAGTAAGACAATTTTTTGTTTTAAAAAAATAATTAAGGTTGCTTCTGCTCTTGTACCAAAGTTGAGGGAGAAATTAATTACTCCAATTATTAAAAATGAATTCGGCTGAAATCGAAGACACAATGTCATTGCATGTTCATACCCTTATCCATTCACCGCTGAATCCTGCCGCCCTGTTCAATTCATCAAAGAAAAGACTTATCAGCCAAGACAGTCTATGCGATGGGTTTGACTAGCTGCTCAAATTAACGATGGTGAAACAACAAATTACAAGTTATTATTATAATAGAGAAATGCTATAATTTCTTATAGTGATCATATGAATTACATTTATATCTTTTTGAATGACATGAATGAAATTTTTTAATTTTTTTTTATTATATTTATGTTCTTTTAGATGGATACCGGAAGAACACTAGAAGGAATTATAGCATTCTTCGTTATTATATTATATAAAATTGTTGTTAGGGTATATGTTACAATTTTTACTATAAATAATGATTTAATATAATATCTAAGCAAAAGATTTTACGTGTTAAGTCTTACTTATTGAACGAGAGTTTAAACTTACACGTAAATAAAAAGGTTAAAATATTAATTTAAGTTTCTTATTTATTATCCCCTAAAACTTTTTGAAATAAACGTTAATTTAAAATTTATAGTACACATTAACAAAAGAAAGCTACACTTATTAGGCCTGTGTGGAGGCGTAGAATTTTTGTTAAGACAAGAAAATGTGAAAGTCTAGTATGTAGGCGCGCAGAAGATTTGTAATTAGTATGAGCGTGTTTTAGGAAGGTGAAAGGCTGACGGTCAATGTTCTGGTGGGCCTATTTTTGTGACGTAACACACACGCTTGATAAAGGTCGGAAGAACTCGGATGAAGACTGGATGTAAAGCGTGTCAGCGCTGTGCGCCGTGTCATTGTGTAAAAAATAAGAATGGTCAGACTCAGAACCCTTAGTTGTTGTCCACTTAGATTACACCCTTTGGTTGACATTGCAAACGAGGCTGCTTATATAAAGACAACCTTTTCTGTCCACTTGGATTATATATGAATCATGTGAACATAGTAAACAGTGGCAACTGTTTTATATATTCTTTTTTTTTTTTTTTTTTTTTTTTTTAGATATTTTTTTAGATATTCTTTGAATCATATATATTTGGCCACAATTTTATAAAGAATGAAGTATTTGAAGCGTTCTGTGCTTTTGTTTGTTAATGTGTTTGTTTTGAAATAAGAAGCGTGTTTAAACAGGCCGGATCTAAGTAGTTTTTATCGGCTAATTAAGTAAGCCATGATTTTAATTGAAAAATATTACATGAGATTTGGTTATGGTAATTAGCTTCCTTTGTCATTGAATACTGCAAGTGGAGGATAGTGGGGGAAGGGGGGGAAAATTTTCCAAATGGAATTCAGCAGTACTTTCTGATATGAGTCAGAGTCTTTGGGCTTCTATCAAACTTGGAAATGCTAATTCCAGGGAAAATTCAAATTGGCATCATGTCATACGACCGTTTAGATCAACATTGTTAGGCTAAACTTATGTGGGAACAAATATATTAGGGGCCAATTAGTGAAAAGCTCACCGATCGAGACAAAGAGCTGTAAAAGTTTAGGAGTTGACAATTGCAAGGCTAGCATGTGACAAATATTCAAGTAACATCCAATAGGGACTACCTCTACAAAATCTTTCAAAAAAAGGGTCAGCATCCCAAAACACAGGTAAGTTTTTCGTAGCCTTTTTTATTTTTGTTTTTTTTATTAGGATTACTTTACAAAAGGATATCGAATTATACGTCGTTTTGAGATAAGTGTATTGAACTAGCAAACGTTTCAAACTGAAATATCTACATTTCCAAACGTCTCACTCAAGGGTACTCCGTTAGGATTTACTGTTAAATCTGTCAAAATTCTCAAAATATCCATATGTTTTCTTTTAAAAAAAAATTATAAAATTTTTCAAAGATTCAGGCATGGATATTTTTGCAAATTCTGTTAAATTTTAAACAACACGTACCTAAACCCTAGCATTTTTTTCTTTTTTCTTTTTTGCCAAAAAATGGAGTATTTAATTTGGGTATTCCGTTATGATTTAACAACAAATATTAACGGAGTACCCTTAAGTGAGACGTTTGGAAACGTGGATACCCCAGTTTGAGACATTTGTTAAATCAGTATCCTTATCTCAAAACGGTGTATAATTCAATGCTCTTTTGTGAAGTTATCCATTTTTATTTTACTGAGTCTTTCTCTCAAAATCCATTGCTAACTTAACCATCAAAAGCTCCCTATCGACCTCCCTTAGGACCCACATCACCCCGGTGGTCTCTCTTTATTTTGCAGGAACCTATCATCGAGTCCGACCATGCGAAAATCTAGATTATCATTAAGTCATGATTTTTGTTGACAAATACATACATGAGACCGTTATGGCAACTTTCTTTGATATTATTCAAATCTTACACCCGTGAAAGTGAGTGGGTAGGGAGGGTAGCTAGGGTGACAAAATTTCCCAATAGAATATAGTAGTAGTTTCGGATATATACGAGTCAGTCTTTGTACTTGTACCAAACTTGGAAATGCTAAATTCAAATAATTGACATCATGGCAGACGCAGTACTTTCGCCCGTTTACATCAACATATATTGTTACGCTATACAATACGTAATTGACCTTAATTAAGTCTGTTAATGAGCAAGCATTGATGCCAACAGTAACCTTAATCAGCCAAATCCAAAAGGGTCAGGATTTAGTACTGCAATGAAGTTATTCATTGTTCGTACTCCACCTGTTCGAACAAGTGCTCGATCGGACAACTCGAGTTTCATCTGCTTAAACTAGTCAGGCATCTGTTCGATCGGGGCTAGCTCCATACATGCGCAATGAACAACCTTGTTGCATGGATCCCACCCAATCCAAAGAACCAAAAATGGGATCAGTTGAGTCTTAGCTAGCTTGTTTTGCCTACAGATGCTCATGTACAAGAAGCTAGCTACCAGAGAAGCTCAATAAATTAATCAATTGACACCTGTATCAATATGTAATAATGATATTTGTAATTTTTTTTTTCCTTTTATTTATTTTTATTTTGTGCCATAGATGAGCCCGATTACTTTGCATAGTGAGGAGCCCGGTGGCATGGGCCGAAACGGGGGCCCATGTTAGAATGGATTCTTTCTTCTTTTTGTCCACATCATGTTTGGCACGCGTATTAATCAAAGATTCCTGTCCCTTAGCGAACAAATCCAACACACAATGGGTAAAATTCCACGTAAACAACCAAAACAATATATTATTTATTTATATATATATAAAAAAATAATATCTTGAATATTCTAATGGTCCCGATTCCTTTGTCTTGTGTCTCACGTTATTTTCGAGCCCGGTATTCTACAGAAGGGTGCTGATAGAGAAATCTGTTTTTAAGTATGTTTATATATTATACTTCACATTCGTATCCCATGAGTTAGTTTTTTTTTTTTTTTACTTTTTTTTTTTTAACAAAAATTAATCTAAAAAGTGATGTGACAATGTCACGATAGGCTTGGTAGCACAATAAAACAGTGGTATGATATATATATATATATATATATATAAAGAGAGACAAATTTAATCTGATTATATATATGCCCGAGGATAAATTATAACTTGTCTGAAACACATGTACGTTTTAATAACTGGCAGAGTTTTCCTCCAAATTTTACTCATTTTATTAAACTTATATGTATTTAAAATGCAAGTGAGAATTACATGCAGTATTGAAAATGCAAAGCCTGATGTTCTCTATTCTTTCATTAAAAAACCTTTGACATATTTTTAAAAATTCATGAAACGTGCATTTTTTAAAACCTAACCATGTTAATATTGTAATACTTATTCATGGATCGAGATCCTCTATAGTTGGAGATTTTTTGTAATTCTTGAACAAATAATTGTAAGAGACTCTAAAGAAAATTTACTTCTCCAAACAAAATGTCTATTTGTCCAACCACTTGTCCAGACAATTAAACTCCATAAAATTCTATAACAAAAACCGTAAGGAATCTAACTCCTTTATTCATCATATACATCTTATTGATTGTCTCATATAAGACAACCAAATGGTTAAATTCATCTAATTCAGGAGGAGAAATGGTAGACATTTCAACACTTCTTTTTAGAATTTGATTCCAACATGATGTATCACAATCCTATAAGATTGTGGCATATTTTTTAAAATGATAGATCTCAAGAGATTGTGACACATTAAGTTAGAATCAAATTCTTAAAAAAAAAAAAAAAAAAAAAAGTATTGGATATCTAACATTCGTCGTCCAGAATGTCTTTCACGTGTACTCTTCAAATTCTTTTTCTCTCCTGTCCAAATTTTTAATACCCACCAAACTCTTGATTTTTTTATTTATTATTTATTTATTCAAACCCTAGATTCAAGGTATCACACCATCCACGTACACGTTTCTAAGGCTTATTTTTCTGTGGGCAAAAATTGGTCCCACGTTTCAATCCCGTAGAGGGTGAGAATAGTGACATGAAAATGTCACTACTCATCGGTTCATCTCATAATTAAGCCAGCATCGCGGTCATCATGCTGTCCCATGCACCTTTCAATTATATGCCTTGTTGTTTTTTGGTTTATATGCATGCTGACATGCTGTCCAATCCTAATATATCTTTCTGGACAGTTGTTTCTTTTAAATTGAGTTATTTTAAAAAAAAAATTAATATGTAAAATTGACATGTATTCTCTTAGACATTTTAATTAAAAAAAAAATTGTCTGTTTTTCAGCTAAAAAATACGTACCAATTTTCTAAATTGAATTGAAAAAAAATCTCTCCAGAATAATTTAGAGAAAATTTCTGTCCTCTTATCCAGAATAATTTAGAGAAAATTGAGACACACAGCAGTCAGAAGTGATGGCAGATCGAGGGGTCTGCGTCTTCTAGATGGGGCTTTTGAGAATCATGGACCAAAGCAATTTGTCAGTGCACAAATAAAAATCTTTTGAGATCCATAAAATAATGAAAAGATTTCTCATTTGGACATTCCAAGTGAGGAGTTTTTTTTTAAAAAAAGAAATTATTTGACTAAATAACCTTGTCTAATTAAAATAGAAACAAAATAATTAAAAAATATTACTTGACAATGTCTTTTAAAACAAGGCTTATTCTTTACAAAAACATTACCAGTTAATGTATAATTGGTACCTGAGTTTGGATTTTAAAAATGAAAAAAAAATACTTATACTTTATAAATTTATCAATTTAATACGTTCATTCATCTACCATCTAAAGATTTAATGAAATTTTTGCCACGCGTATAAAAAGCCATATAAAATGAATAAAATGCTTTCATGAATACAAAATGCCACCTTATCTTGACACTTAAAAAAACTTCAAAAAAATATAATTAAAGGTGGTAGAGAGGCTGGCTCTTCCATCTTCACTACTAGAAGGTGGCCATAGGAGCGGAGACACTTGAGGCTTTATGGGCCCCCTAAGCCCCAAGTTCCCCCCAAATAAGAGGGTAGTCCATCTACCCTTAAAAGCTCATTTAGGGGCGGCCATACCTCTCACCCCCAAGTGAGGGGGTGGTCCAATCACCCAACCTTTGGTGTGTGTGTGTGTGTGTATCTTTTTATAGTTTTTTAAAAATCAATAGTTCATATTGTGCCAACAAGAAAAATAAGAGAAAAATGTGACTTGCAAGTGGCTGAACCACTCCTTTGGTCAGAAATGATAGTTCAGCTACCTCCAATAGCCGTTTTGGAGTGGCTAAATCAAACTCTTTTGCCAAAAAGAATAGTTTGACCACCTTATTAGCTAGGTTGAAGGTGACTAAGAGGGAGTGGCTAGAATGGTTTAAGGGGGGGCTAACCACCCTTAGGGGGTAATTAGGCCAACCCTAGTACTCATTTTTTATTTTTTTTATTTATTTAATTCACAAAATGTATCGCATCCTTGGCAACGAATCTTTAATTCCTCTCATACAAATAAGCCGCTCATTTCTCGCTTGAGCTCTCTTTTCTCTTTCCAAGGATAGAATACCCTAGACAGTCTTACTGTTTTTTCTTCATTTTCTCTTCTTTTTCACTCTTGTTTTCTTCTTTATAACAATTATGTCGTCTCAAGAAGCTTTGCAAGCTTTAATTGATGGAACGGAGGCTCTCGGGTTTGATCATCCAGTGTTAGAAACTATTGAAGAACCCCCTTCAAATCAAAAAGCTTTTGCACTCATTGGGAGACTTCTGTCATTGAAGCCTGTGACTACCCAAACAGTTAGAGCAACCCTTGCAGTTGCTTGGAGTTTTGTAGCTCCTATAGCTGTGGAAACCCTTGCTCCTAACAAATTTCGTTTGGGCATCTCTCATGAAGGCTAACTGGATCGTATCCTTCGTCATGGCCCATGGAATATCAGAGGGTCTCTACTCCTGCTTCAACAATGGCCTCCAACTCTTGCTCTTGCTGAAGTTAATTTAACACAGTGTCCATTTTGGGTGCAAGTTCATGGCCTTCCTTGCCAGAATATGACTACCAGAAATGCAATTATGATTGGGAAAGGCCTGAATTCATTGCTGGAAGTGGAAAATTTGAAAATGCCAGGTCTGATCTATAGGCAATTCCTTCGGTTTAGGGTTGATATCAACACTGCTTTGCCTTTAAATCCTGGTTTCAATCTTCCCCATCCAGGCAAGGAGTGTTTGTGGATCAATTTTTGTTATGAGAGGCTTGGTGATCATTATACTATCTGTGGGTTAATAGGACACAAGCGTCTCAACTGTCTAGGTCCTCTACCCAATGTGCCTCATGTTTTATATAATATTCCATTCCAGGCAGCTGCATCACCAAGTCCACGACTTGTTTATGCTCGGGATGATTCGGATTCTAGGTTGTCTTCTGAAGGTCCGGCTTTCTCTCGTACAGAGGTGACTTCTTGGTCCTCGCATGGTGGTGAGTCATCCCACATGCAACTTGTGCCTCGCCTCAGTCAGACGAATATGGTCTGCCATGTGTCATCTCCCCAAGAATTATCCATCGAATCGAGCATTGAGTGCACTCTAGTGGAGGAGACAGTCTTGCATCATCAAAATCTTGGAATATCATATGTGAACGAACCACAGTCTGCCACGTATTAGAGTTCCAGAAATGTCCAGGCGGCTTGAGACAAAAGTAAGGGTAAGGCGCTTACTGTTTATACACATAAGCCAAAAAATCTACCAACTTTGATTGCATCTGATATGTTCTATATTAATATTTACAGTTCTACTCCTTCACTTTTGGACTCAACCATCACAAAGATTCAGGATGTTTCTGAACAACCTGTTTCAACTCAATAGGCCCATTTCACAAATTTCCTATCATCTTAGGCCCATCCTAAACCATTTCAATTTTATTCTCATTTGCAGCCCATTAAGTTACCACATGATAACTCAGCCCAAACCCTTTTCAATTCAGCACTCAATCTACGCCCATCTACCACAAATCATGATCGAACCCAAATTATTATCCAACCTTTTCACCCTAGCCATCAACCAATAGAATTCCCTAACCACTTTCAATTAAAGGTGTGACGTCTCACATCGCCTGGGAATGAGGATGTGCTTATATGTATAAATGCACCATTTATGACACAACGCGTTTTAAAGCCGTGATGACAATGAACCTATCAGAACTCCGCAGTTAAGCGAGCCGCTGCGAGAGCAATCCCAGGATGGATGACCTCCTGGGAAGTCTGATATGGGGAGCCAAAAGCGGATAGTATTGTGTCATTGGGGGTGAATCGTTACAAAAGGCTACTTCCATTAAAACTCCTTCATCTGTATCCCCTCCTAAACTTAATCCCTATACCCGAACCTATCATAAATCACCCAAGTCCTCTGCTAAGATGACCCGTTTTCACCCTTACTACACTCAGAGTGTCAACCCAACTTCACCACCTTTACTGACTTTCACATCTCCTTTACCACCCGCACCTTCTCCTCCCACTTCACCGAATACTCCTTATTTAGTCAATCCTCAAAAGCATGTTCTGCCACAGCTTGAGGATTTGCCAATTGCTGCTATGAAAAAACAAAAAGTCTTAAATTATTCCACCACCAACTTATTTGGAATTTATGGAATGGAGCTAGCAGCTGCAACTTTATCTATCACTTCTCTCAAATATGCAGTTCCTATTGAGTCATCAGTGCCACTTTCATTGGGACAGGAAACGGTTCCTGGGGTTTCTGTTGGGTTTATTCCACCTTTCGTTATTGTGCCTCCATATGCTGCTTTTCCAACAATCAGTACTAGCCATTCCCCATATGAAGACTCTTCTACTAGAGTTGATTTAAATGCTATTCCACTACCCACTCGCAGGTTTTTCAGAGCAATCTGTGGATCTTGAAGTTTTAATCCTACTGTTTTTTATAAGAATGATGATGCCGAACATGATGATCAGATTCTGATGTAAGTTGAAGAAAAGGGGGAGGACCAAGCTGGTCTTCCTCCCCAGCCATGAAACTCTTAGCTTGGAATTGCAGAGGGTTGACTCGTGCCTCTGCAATCTAAAGTCTAAGAGTTAAGATTAAGAAGTATTCTCCTGATGTTATATATTTATCAGAAACTAAAGCTACTCCTCCTGCTGCTAGTAGAATTATGAACAAGCTAGATTTGTTTTTTATGGCATATGTTCCTCCTGTTGGTACTAAATGAGGACTTTTGTTAGCATGGCGCCTTAGTGTTGAACTCTAGTGTTTTATTATTAATGTGAATACTATATTTTCTTGGTGTTATTCTGATCCTGTTACTACTCCTTGGATGCTTACTTGTGTTTATGGTTTCCCAAAGCTCGTTAATAGATAATATTTTTAGGATAATATCATGAAAATTGGAGATAGATTTTCTGGTCCTTGGATTTGCATTGGAGATTTTAATATGATTTTGGATCAATCTAATAAGTCTGGTGGTTTGCCTTATGCCACTTCCTTTAGAGATTTTTTTAGAACCTTTATGAATTCTTATGGTATGATTGATCTAAGTTTTTCTGGGAACCCATTTACCTGGTTTAATCATAGGAAAGGTAGACATCTTATTAAACAAAGATTGGATAGGGATGTAGTTTCTAGTCAATGGTTTGAGTTATTTCCGTCCTACTCAATCTGTTATTTGCCTGCTATTACTTCTGATCATAATGCCCTACTTCTTAATACTATTTCTACTCCATATTCCTTGCCTAAACCTTTTAGGTTTGAGAAATTTTGGACAAAGCACCCTGAATGTCGATCAGTTATTCTAGTAGCTTGGGACTCATTTATCAGTGGTTCTTCTGCTTTTATCTTAGCAAAGAAACTGAAATCTACCAAGCATGCCTTGAAGATCTGGAATAATTTGTTCTTTGGGAATATTCAAAAAAATATCAATTCAATTTCCCAACAAATTGATGATATTCAACGGTTCAACTTCCCTCCTCAATTGCATCAAGAAGAAATTTTCCTTAAACAGAAACTGGATTCTCTTTATATTCAAGAAGAATTATTATGGAAAAGTAAATCTAGAGACGCATGGCTTACTTGCAAAGATTTGAACACAAGATATTTTCATATGTCTACTTTAATCAAAAGAAGACGTAATGCCATTGACTTTCTTAAGTTGTCGTCTGGTGCTTGGGTTTATGATCGAAGAAATATTGGCAACTGCTTTAACGATTTTTTTAAACAGTTATTCTCTTCGTCTTTGCCTGATCCCTCTGAAGATATGCTTAACCTTTTTGATAAGGTTATCTCAGATGAAGAAAACTTAGTGCTATGTTCTATTTCTTCGGAAAAGGAAATTTATGAAGTTCTCATCAGTATTGGTGCAATCAAAGCTCCTGGTCCAGATAGATTCACTGCTTATTTTATCAAAAATACTGGAGTATCGTCAAAGAAGTGGTCTTAAACAATGTTTGGAATTTTTTTAAGAAAAATCATTTATTGAAAGAGCAGAATCACACCTTCATTGCCCTTATTCCAAAAAGGTTGGGTCCATTTTTGGTTAATCATTTTTGACCAATTAGCTTTTGCAATATTATCTAGAAGATCATTTCAAAGATCCTGGCAAACAGATTCAAAATTCTTCTTTATCATTTTATTTCTCCAAATCAGTCTGCCTTTGATCCATCCAGGACTATTCAAGATAATTCTATTTTAGCACATGAATTGCTTCATTCTATTAAATCCAAAAAGGGAAGATGATGACTTATGGCAGTTAAAATTGATATGGAGAAAGCTTTTGATATAATGGAATGGGGGTTCTTATTATCTATCCTTACTAAACTCGGTTTCAATTCTATCTGGATAAATTAGATTCATATATGTATCTCCTCTACATCTTTTTCCATTATGATTAATGGATCACCATTTGGGCTATTTACTCTGTTGATACAGTTTTCAGCATGGTGACGTGTCGGATGAAGATTCGCCTTGTTCTTTATGATCTGCAAAATAATAAACACTGCGTCGGGGGGTGCCGACGATCCCCCTCCGATGCTTAAGTAAGATGATAGATTGAATATGAGCAGAGTAATTTTTAGAAGCATAGAATAGCATGTACCTTCATATTTAGAAGAGATTCTGGTATTTATAGAGATTGAGGAGCAGTTTAGGATTGTTCCCGGTTTGTGCAGGGATCGGCGGTTGAGGAAGACGTGGCCTCGGGCGCACGGACACTTCGGGCTCCACGACCGCGTATCTCGGGCGCACGATCCCTTATGGGTGACATGTTTTTTTTTTGGAGAGACTTCGGGCGCACGATCTAGTTATGTATAGTGTGTCGTGTCCCTTAAATCCCGGGTAATTTCGAGATATGCGCGGACTCGGGTGTTACGAGGTACCCGGGTCGGGTGGTCGGAGTCGGCTACCCGGGTCGGGTGGTCGGAGTCGGGTGGTCGGACTCGGGTGAACCGGTTAGGCCCAAATGATTTGTATGGGCTTTGGTAAACTAATATTTTCCCTAACATACTCTTTCTTGGGGTCTGAGGCAAGGGATCCGCTATCCCCTTTTTTGTTCATTCTTGGCACTGAGGCTTTGTCAAGAATTCTTCAACAACAAGAAAGTTTGGGAATTCTCAAAGGAATTAAAATTGCGAAAAATTGTCCTCCAATTACTCATCTTCTTTTTGCAGATGATTTAATTATTTTTGCCAAGGCAACTTCTACAGAGGCAGTTTCTATTAAATCCAATATTGATTTATTTTGTTCCTGGTTAGGACAAAAGGTGACCACTGGGAAGTGTTCTCTTCTTTTCAGCAAAAATACCCAGAGTTCAACAATCTGTAGTATCAAAGGTATCATCCCATATAAAAAAACTTCTTCAGCTTCCTATTATTTAGGACTTCCATTCATCATTGAGAAATAAATAAAAAAAAAAAGCTACTTTTCAACCTATTTTTGATAAGGTGATGAATAAAATTGAGGGATGGCGAGTGAAGACTCTTTCTCAGGTTGGTAGAGCTGTGCTTATAAAAGCTACTATGGCTGCAATTCTATCTTATACAATTGAGCACTTTTATGCTCCTTGTTTCCATCTGTAATATGTTGGATAGAAGTTTTAAAAATTTATGGTGGGGATTTCCTAAAGATAAACTTATAAACCTTTCTCTTAAATCCTGGAGTTCTATTTGTATGCCTCGCTGCCAAGGAGGTTTGGGTATTTGAGAAATGAAATCAATTAATTTAGCTCTTATAGCTAAACTAGGTTGGAAAATTCTTAATAAATCTCTTAATATTTGGATGCATCTTCTTCAAAAGAAATATATCAGATATGAAAATTTTCTTACTTTCCCACCTTCTACTTCGGCTTCATATTTCTGGAAGGGTTTACAGAAGTGTAAATCTTTTATACAATCAGATGCTTGTCTGCAAGTTGCTATTAATTCTGACTTTGAAATCTAGACAACACCATGGGTTCCTACATTACCTCACTTCCTGCCGTTACCAAAATTCCCTCATCAACGGAACTTGCCGGTTATATTTATATCAAATTTTATTATTCTAGGAACTAATCAATGGAATCAGACAACTCTTAATTTGATTTTTGATAGTACCTCGGTTCAAGAAATTGTTAAAGTCCATATTTCTTCTCCAAATCAGACTAAATATTTGTGGACTTTTTCAACCTCAGGTCGATTTACAACAAAATTTGCTTATCAAGCAATCATTAGCAACCTGCAAGTCAATTCCCCTTTGCCTGGAACTTCTTCTACCTTTTGGAAGAATATATA
This sequence comes from Alnus rubra, assembly GCA_028654335.1. Classification (NCBI taxonomy): domain Eukaryota; kingdom Viridiplantae; phylum Streptophyta; class Magnoliopsida; order Fagales; family Betulaceae; genus Alnus; species Alnus rubra. Next base: position 27,521 of record JAJPGS010001883.1, on the reverse strand, counting down.
GAAGTTAAATCTCAATGATAGATTGAGGCTTTTTATTTTGAAATTAGCTTGGAATATATTTCCAACTAAAAAGAGATTAAACTCTGTGTTTTCATCTATAGATATTGTTGTTTGTCCTATGTACAAATCAGGAGAAGATTCAATCCAACATCTATTCTTTAAATGTATCTTTGCCAGAGTAATATGGCATCATTCCTTCTGGCCAATTGACTCAATGAATTTCAATTTTACCAATATGTTGGATTGGATTAAAGTAATTCTTTCACCTGGATTGACTCTCAAAATTCCGAAAGAAGATCATCATCGTTTCCAAATTTTTGCAGCAGTGACATGTGATTTTCTTTGGTTTTCTCGTAACAAGGCTTATCAGGGGATCTTTCCTTCGATGCTCTCATATATATTGTCCAGAAAATTTTTAAAAGTTTCACAGTAACATATGGTGGCTTGGAAATCTATTTCCAAACCAATTGAAGAAAAGTGGATCTCACCTCCTCCTCAATGGTTTAAAATCAATTTTGATGCGGCCATTAGAGATACTTTTTCAACACAAGCTGCAGTATGTCGAAATCATCTGGGACATATCATCAAGATAAACACCAAGACTAATTCTCCATGTCAGCCAAATGAAGTTGAAGCTCTAGTAGCAAATCTTACTGCTTCTTTAGTTATTTTTCTAAATATCCACAGGCTTATTCTGGAAGGAGATTCACAGATTGTCATTCTAGCTCTTCAACATCCAGATATTTCACAAGACTTGCGAATCTCTTTTACCATTCACAACACCATTGACTCTATTCCTATTGATTTTTTTTTTTGTAAACAAAAAAGGTCAATAGAAGTGCAAACTTCTATGCTCATTATATAGCATATTGGGCCGCAGCCAGGGTAACAGCTGACAGCATTTTCACCTATCCGCCCCCTATCCCTTCAATTCGAATAATTAGTGGGAATGATCCTCCTCCCTATTAGTATTTGGATACTTTATTTATTATGTCTTTTATTCTGGATTCATTTTTGTTAAACTTTGGTATGTTAAGGCTTTAGTTTTGTAATTCCGTCTTCAAGTATTTAAAAATTATATATAAAAAAAAAAAAAAAAATTCCTCTCTTACAAATAATTTTTTATAATACGACAAAGGTCAGGAGAAGGACATGAACGAACCCACGTCACCACATACGTCACCCGATGTATAATACCAGAAAATACGTAAAAGTTACCAAAGTCCCATTTGATTTGCTGAGCTGAGCCCATATTCCAAGGATTTATTATTACTTCTCCAATCAAAACTCAATCCGACATCTCACATCGTCTGTCACCCCCACAACCTTCGGAGCAACACAGAGAGAGAGAGAGAGAGAGAGAGAGAGATGGCAAGGGTGAGCTTGGTCTCGTCGATTCTCCTACTTCTCTGCTGTGCCGCCGCCGCAGCAGCAGCATCGACCTTCGAGGACTCCAACCCCATCAGATTGGCATCGGACGGCCTCCGCGACTTCGAGGCCCAGGTGATCCAGGTCATCGGCCACACCCACCACGCACTCTCCTTCGCCCGATTCGCCCACCGGTAGGCCTCCGCTCTCTCCCGCCGTCTGATCATCAAATTTACTTGTTTGTCTAAATCCGTTTGGTTTTTGCGTTGTGATATCTGGTTTTTGCAGGTATGGGAAGAGGTACGAGACCACGGAGGAGATGAAGTTCCGTTTCGGGGTTTTCTCGGAGAATCGGAGGCTCATCAAATCGACCAACCGGAAGGGATTATCTTTCAAACTTGCCCTTAATCGTAAGCATGAATCTGAAATCATCGGATATGCTGTATCGCCACTTTTTTTTACGATAATTTTGAGTTTTTTGTTAGCCGTCGGATTTGTGGAATTCAGGCTTGTGATAGGACCGCTACGGTCAAAATATAAGGCTGGTAGATGCGTGACCATGCTAAACTAGGCTTATTTTCCTTGCTGACCAATCGGAGTTTGACATGTAGTAATTAACTCACACTAAGACTCAGTATGGTAGATAATTGAACACAATAAATAGAAAGATAAAAATTATTTCAGAGTTTACTGAGAGTAGGTGTTGACACAGAAATCGAGATTCTCTAGGTTGTTTTGATAACTATAATATAGAATACTTAACCTTGAAAACTTAATAATGGAGTCACCTTTGTTAAATCACCAGTTTTTTTTAAAAAAAAAAAATTAGTCCATTGCATGAAAAATTCAATTAAAATGTAAAGTGAATGGTGGAGTATAAGGTTTGAATTCATTACCTCTTTGTAATACTATGTCTCAAAAGTTTTTCCTAGTTTTAGCCGGTAGAAAATGATAAATTTAGTTATTTAATTAATATTATACCAACCAACCCTGAAAGACTTAGAGATTAATCCCTTGACATTAAGTGGTTTGACAATCTTTTAGTGAAACGAGGTTTACATTAACCAACCACTGAGGTTTCTTGGTGATAACTGATAACCCAAGTGTTGGTGTTTGTTTTATCAATCAGACTTTGCTGATTGGACTTGGGAAGAGTTCCAAAGCCACAGGTTGGGAGCTGCTCAGAACTGCTCTGCCACTTTGAAGGGCAACCACAAGCTCACCGATGCTGTTCTTCCAGCAGCGGTACTTGTTGTGATAAAATTATTCTTTTTTTGAGTTCATGAATTTTCAGATTACAAACCAATGGTTTAATCTTTGGAATTGATAAATATTTCAACCATATTATCATCATCTATATCTGTATGTGCATGTTCATGCAGAAAGACTGGAGGGAACAAGGCATAGTCAGCCCAGTTAAAGATCAAGGCCACTGTGGATCTTGCTGGACATTCAGGTTAGAGAGATTAACGGAAGAATTAAACAGCAAATAGTAGAATCTACAATGGATGTAGGCTTGATTAGCCTAACCACTTAAAACTTCTTGTCTTCATTGTCTGTTTGCTATTCCTTTCTTCTTGCTCTTTGTTTTTTAGGCATGGTTTTGATAAAAAAAAAAGTATTAGGAAGATAAAGCACTTAGAGTGAGACCTGATATCATCTCGCTTCTAACCTTCAATATATTTGTGTTGCAGCACCACTGGAGCTCTTGAGGCAGCCTACTCGCAGGCATTTGGGAAGGGAATCTCTCTCTCAGAGCAGCAGCTTGTGGACTGTGCCAGAGCTTTCAATAACTTTGGCTGCAGTGGTGGGTTGCCATCCCAAGCCTTTGAGTACATTAAATACAATGGTGGCCTTGACACCGAGGAGGCATATCCGTACACTGGAAAAGATAGCTCGTGCAAATTTTCAGCGGAAAATGTTGGTGTCCAAGTCATCGACTCTGTTAACATTACCTTGGTAGGCGCCATGCATAGATCTCTCTTAACCCTTTTTTGTTTTAATGTTTTCTGTATTATGCATCTTGATGTTAACGTACTGAGGGTAGAGCTGGCAGAACAAGATTTGATTTGCCAACATACCTGGACAAACCTTTTTTTTTCTTTTTTTTTTTAAGATGGTTTTGAGGATTTTCTATCATGTGTGAACAAACACAGGGTGCTGAAGATGAGCTAAAGCATGCAGTTGCATTTGTTAGGCCAGTGAGTGTGGCATTTCAGGTAGTCAATAGCTTCCGATTTTACAAGGAAGGAGTTTACACCAGTGAGACATGTGGAAGCACTCCCATGGTGAGTTTTTCTATTTTGAATAGAAAACATTTTGATCGACTTGGTTAAATTGGCTGTCAAATTATGTTTATTAAATGGTGTATATTGTTAAATTTCAAAGCCTAGTTTGCTTTCACGTTTCAAAGCTAGATAGAGCATCATTGTTATTACTTTCTGATTGTTGGTTTATATATATATATTGCTTCTTATGCCTCATATTAATATATGTACCTTTTTTAGTAAACATGGTCCTCCCCCTTTTCCTCTGCCTCTAATCCCTCTACTTCGTTTTCTTCACTTTATATGTACTAAGGAACATTCACGATCCATTCATGTCTTCTTAACAATGTGTAAATTTATCTGGCAGGATGTGAACCATGCTGTTCTAGCAGTTGGGTATGGAGTTGAAGATGGAGTCTCATACTGGCTCATTAAGAACTCATGGGGAGAAAGCTGGGGTGATAATGGCTTCTTTAAGATGGAGATGGGGAAGAACATGTGTGGTAAGTTTTCCAACTGATCCTAGTTTGTCAAATCAATATGCTCCGTATGAATGGGCCATGCTTCAACTTTTTTCTTGAACAAATTCCACCCGTCTTCCTCACTTGGTCCAGAGCCCAGTGCCTTAATGTGCCATGTGTGCTGTTTTCATTAATGAGATGATTCCAAAAGACTGGATTCTGATCATTTGCAATAGGGAATAGGATCCTCTACCATCCATTCATGGTCAGGATTTAAAGTTGGTGAATTTAACGGTGGATATGATGTTAATGTTTGCATGTCTTTAAAATGTAATATTATGTAAACCATTAGATGTACAAATTTTAAATTGTGACTATGAAATAGATACTATCAATCTCAAATGAAATGAATAGGATCTTTATCCATGCAATAGGGCTGCTCTATTGCACTGTAATAGGCTGGTCATGTGAGAGTCTGCCCAAACTCCATTTATTCGGGTAGGCTGTCCATACACTTTGGGTCTTACCTATTCAAACTGTCCGAACACTTGTGAGAATAGATAAAGCCTAAACATGCTCTCACATAAACTGCCCTGTTGCTCGGAATCCAATCATTAGATTTAGAGGTCATTTGGTCTCTTGGTAGTGGTCCACTAAATGACAGCTGATAGTACTATATGTATGGCTGGTTTACATTAATACCGTGTTTGTGAGCGGTCCACTAAAAGACATGTGATAGTATTATATGTATGACTGATTTACATAATACCATGTTTGTGAGTTATAGAGAAAGGTCTAACCTTTGGCGAGTTCCCATGGACTTATGCTTGTGTGCTCAGGATCCTAGCAAATTTTACAGTTGCCCCCTTTCCCAGACACAGAAGGATCCTCTCCATTTCACTTAGTGCAAACATTAGGGTGCAAAATTATCCTAATTTTAAAGTTGAGACAATTTTACCCCCCTTTTAACACTAATTGGCTCCTCTCCATTTCAAGATGATTCCCCCATGCAACTCAGTTGTTTGAGCTGACGTGTAAAATGTATAAAAATGTGAGAATCATATGTTTTATTAAAAATACATGTAAAATTATAAATGTATGTGAGCTATACATGTATTTTGAACACATGTCAGCTTAATAGACTGACTTAGAGGCAAGGCAGACCTACGCATGAGCTTGGAGGAGTAGTAGCTCCCCCCAAATATTTTATAAGTTCTTATATTTAGACCCTCTAAAATTCTTTTTTACTCCAAAAGGTTTTATTTTTAGTTTTGTCCCCTCGTACATAAAATTATAGTTTTGTCGTTCGAGAAAATTCTTCCAACCTAGTTATGAAGAAAATTTTATCAAACTTTTTAAGTCATTTTGAGATTGGTCCACGCATGATTAAATTTCTAGATTCGTCAGTGAACAATCGACAGGAGATTGGATAAAATCCTCCATTACAGTGCTGCGTATGCTAACATTGATCGTCAAATTGCAGGTGTTGCAACTTGTGCCTCATACCCTGTCGTGGCATAGTGTCTCTTTAAGGGTTCATGCCATGTTGTCCAAAACTAAGGTGAAGGGCCATGTTGCAGTTGTCCAAAACTAAGATGAAGGGCCATGGTGTGATAATGATAATGTAGGCTTATTGTAAAAAATAAGATCCAATATTATTGGTGGTGACTGTAACGTACGCAACATGATCGACCATGTGTATATTCTTTATGAATGTGATATGTGAAATCTGTATCAGAATTTCCATTACATAAAAACATATTACTGCATCGCCTTAACAGGTTTTTACCTTCTATTATCAAAGAGCTTTCAAGCTATATTATTCCATATTTCTCATAAATATCTTTATGTCTTCGCACGTACAAATAAAAAATCGATGCATCTGATTTACGAATGGCTAGCTTACGCACTAACATGGCAGTGTCATGTCCCCCCTAAAAAACAATATTAACATCAAAAAATAAAAAAAAATTGGCCGAACTCTCTTATGTGTGGCTTGTAGCTGACCATCCCGACGTCCGATCTAATGGTCGCAACCGTAAGATCTGTCAGTCCTGACCACACCCATAGAGTGGTTGGGGTGGTGCTGACGAAAAAAGGGTGTAAAAGTTTTTTTTTTTTTTTTTTTTTTTTTTTTTGTGTGTGTGTGGATATTATAGCTGTGTCACATCAAGTAAGGGAAGTGCATAAATCGCATGCAAGGGTAGCATTACTCTTAAAGAAGAGTAATAGTTTTGAAATAAAGGCTTACAATTTGAAATAGAATTGAATTAATCACAAATGGCCAGTAATGCAATAAAATCACAATCAAAATAAAATGCAACTCCCGCATTTTACAGTCATACAGATGCAGCCAGAACATCCCCATAGCATTCTCAGGCCGTATTGATGGCTTTCCATAGACAAATGAAGAAGGGAGAGATCTGGATGAGATTTGAACCTCTTAATTTGGAGGGTGCTAGTCACCTTAACTTATCTTGGTCTACTTAGTTCGCGGAAAAATCTATTCAAACATAGTCACGGACTCACGGGAACAACAAACCTGACCCAATGAGAAACGCAAATCTGTAAACAGATAATTTTCTCAAGCATATTTACTTTTTGACAAAATTGAATAGTAACTAAAACTGCAGGGATTAAAAAGTTCAATTCAATCCAATGCATGTCTCAGAACTCAAAAGCTGTGGTGCAATCAGCTATCATATGATGAAGATCAAAATTAAGTAGCCTGGATAAAATTTTGCCTGTTTCCTAGTGCAATTTGTGTTTTTATTTCACTGCACTAGATATCTGCATGTCTTCAACCTACTCGCTGGTAATAAATCATCCTCAGTCATTTCTAGAAAACACAAAGCTAAAAATATGTGCAGGAAGGATGGACAACAAGAGATAAGACTGAATTGAAGAGTGATTTAATTCAAGGAATGTGTATTGCTTGATTGGTCCATGACTTTAGCTCCATGCTTGTGGGAATCTGATTTGACAGAGAACACCTTGTTGATGTCATAGTGACTTCTGGCATAGATTTACTCAATAGTAAATGCCCGGCTCACAATTTCAATATTTTACAGATCTGGAGCAGATGTTGATTTTGAGGTTTATGACAATCAGTGCCAATCTTGCGGTAACTCGTTAAAAATCAGGGGATAGAAATAGACATTGACAAAGTACATACTGCTTGTCAAACTTTGTGCCACAAGCTGGACATGTTTCATCTGGACTCAACTAAACAATGGCTGAAAGACCTTGTCCAGCCATAGGGACTATGCTTCAAGTCCACTTCCGTGGTAGCCCTTCAATTAAACAGCCATTGGAATAGCCATATCTGTTCTTAAATGAATAGCTTCTTTAAAAGATGACATACGTAAGTCCAGGTCCTTAGATGCAGCTTGCTTAATGCGAAAGGCTTCATTAGGCATACCAGCCTTCAAAAGGCAAGATATTAAAGAATTCACAGTAATGGTATCTGGAGAACAACCGATTGATAACATCTTATCAAAGATGCTGATTGCTTCAAACATTCTCCCTTTCATACAATGCCCTATGATGAGGATTGTAAATGTGACTTTATCTGGGTTACATTTCTTCTCCTCCATCTCTGCCACAATCTTATTTGCCTCGTCCACATTGCCAGCCTTGCAAAACCCATCAATTACAGGGTTGTACATAAATGGTTTTGGAACAATATCACGCCACTTCATTTGCCTCAAAAGGTCGCGTGCCTCATGCAGTCTATTTTCCTTGCATAAAGCATTTATAAGAACAGCATAAGTATACACATTTGGAGTCACATTTCTTGCATTCATCTCTTGCCAAAGCTTCAAACCCTGATTTAACTGTCCGGTTCGACAATACCCATCAATTAGGGAAGTGAAGGTAACAACATCCGGAAAATAACCAAGAAAGAGCATCCTCTCATACATGGCCAATGCGGAAACCATGTCGCCCGCCTTACCAAAGCCATCAACAAGAACATTAAAAGTGATTGCAGTTGGTTTTATTCCTGACTTAACCATCTCATAAAAAAGAATAGAGGCCTCATCCATCTTACCCAACTTGCAATACCCTGATATTACAGATGTATAAGTTACAACATCCGGTTTAAGCTCACTTGTTGACTTAACCTCCTTCAATAGTTCATGCCCTCTATTTACCTCATTGACCCTACATAATCCATTTATAAGAGTGTTATAAGTAAGAACATCAGGAGAACAACCAAACCTCCCCATATCATTAAAAAACACAAAAGCCTTATCAACTCCTCCTATTCTGCACAAACCTCGAATAAGAATATTGAAAGTGCAAGTATCCAGGTGAAAATATGATCCCATATGCTCTCTAAATAAGCAAACGGCCTCATCAACTAGATTCCTCTTGACCAACTCATCCAATAACTTATTATACACAAAAGAACTCAACCCAATCTCATCAAACTGAACCTCAGCAAGCAATTTTTTGGCAAGATCAAACTTGCCAACTTGTGCATACGACGATACCAAAAATCCAACAATCGAACTATCAGGCAAATGCCCATCACTCCTCATGCAATCAAATACCATTTTCGCGGAATCGTAAAGACCCATTTGACAGAGGGACCTCATAAGCAAATTGTAGGTGTTGAAAGAATGACTGACACTCAAACTCTCCCTACTGAACTCAAAGAACTTCAAGCCCAATTTTGGATTGTTTAACCGTCTAACAACCTCAAACGCAATCAATGGGGTCAAGTTCTTCCTCAAATAACCCAAACAAGTATCTGACAAATGCCAACGAACAAATAGAGTACAAACAACCTTAACAAACCAAGCCTCGGAGTTTCGGTTTAAGATTACCTCTTTGTCATTGAATGGCCTGGACCAACATCCTCCGTGGGCGAGACTATGGAAATGGGCAGTGGCGACCTTGGAGGCTCGAACCCAAGGGGTACGGGTTGTGAAGAATAAGAGGGTCATCTGCAACGCCGCGCCATCACTAGGCTCAGCTCTAGGCTCACAGATATTCTCAATCACAATTCTCTTATGGGTATGACCAGAATTCCTACTGAGTTTTTGCTTTGAGTCCCTATTCTTCATGGAGATGGTGAAAACCCCAATAAAGATAGCACAGCAAACCAAACCCTGAAGACACTTTTCAGACCATCCAAGACCAAAAGACTATCACTTTCCGATAGTGAAAGTGAGAGGGATCAGAATGAGGCATATGCGGTAAAACTAAGAGCAGCACTTCGAGCAGATATGGAGGATCATGGAACTGAAACTCGATGGTTTCAGATTTGGGAAGCCAAGCAAAGTTCGACCCATTTCGGATACGATGATGATTGACGACTCCGGGAGAAAATACTGTGATTGTCAGGGCATTAGGTTTTCAGCGGCTTTGGGGTTTTCGTCACCGCTCCGCCAATGTAGATTATCCAGCTCCGGACCAATAAAGCAGAAGGGCTCAGGGGGGTGGTTCTTGGTCTTGGGCCATGAATACGAGTTTCAGCCCATATAAGAAGCCCGCTCACTCGCTCAGCATTTACAGTTTTTACAAATTAATGCTCCATTTGTTTTCGATGTAAAACGTATTTCGTTGTAAAATATTTTTAACGAATTTTTTTTCAGAAAAATTAATAATAATAATTTTTTAAAAATATTTTTTGGTATTTGGCTAGTACGAAAAAAATCACCAACTGCGTAAAACGGAATCCGTAACTGTCGCCAGATTCCAACGAGCCAGTTTGGCTCGATTACGGTCAGTTTCTCCTGAATCTGGCCAAGTTTGGTTAGAATTCGGCAAAAAATTTTAGATTCTAGATGTAACAGTTAGATTCAGGCCAGTTCTCATGAATGTGCGTGTAAAAATGAAGGGTTTAAATTCAGAAAATAATTTATAGTTTTCAAAATCGGAAATCGTTTTTTAAAAATTAAAGAGGCTTTTGAAGTCAAACTGAAAATGATTTCCATTGACCATTATTTTCGCCCCCTACCAAACACAAAAAAATGTCAAAAATATTTTTCAAAAGACATTTTATGCAGAAATAAACGAAGCATAAGTATTTCTCGCATCTACATTTATCATATTCAGTATTGTAAAAATAATAAATACTTACGCGAAATTTTTTAACTATTTAATTTTTTTTTTTAAATGATTATGATTTAAAAAAATTTATTTAACATGTTTGATTATGCGATTTCACGGACAAAAATGTGCCATAAATAAAATCGCAAAAATTGTTCAGTTTGAAAATGCGTTTGAAAAAAAGTTTATTTGAAAACATGAAGAAAAAAAAAATCACGTTTTCAAAACGTATGTAAATATATGCAATTTTTTAAACGTATCATTTTAGAGGTCGAACCATAATTTTTTCAAATTACAATTTTTATTAACTGAAATTTAAATGAAAAAGTGAAAAAAAAAAAAAAAAAAAAAAAAAAAGGGTTTGAGCCGAGCTTACAAATGGTTTACCCCGAAATGGGCCTCCACAATATCGGCTACCAACTGGGCTTGGGTTGACCTGCAACGTTAAGCTTCATCCCGCGACTAGCTGCCATTGCAATGCAAAAGAGATCTCAGACTCCCAAAAAAAAAAAAAAAAAAATCGGAGAAGAAGATCGGCATTCTCTTCACACTCACAGTTCTGAGCACTCTGACAATCAAAGCCACCATTGTCGAAACGACACCGCACCGCATGACATTTCATCCAATTCTCTCACCGCTTCAAGATGGCGACCGAGAGACACGCTTCTTTACCTTCAACATCCCACGAAGATAACGCCCTGTAAGCTATTCTTTCGAGCTCAAACTTTTTCCACCCGATCGATTTCACTTTTTCAGTTAAAATTCATTTTTCTTTCTGTTCTAGAGATAGTACAATTCCTAAATTTGTTAATAACATTTGCTAGTTTTGCCATGCGAGCGATGAAAAAGTCTGCGATCCTCGGTGATCATGGAGGGAATTCTCCATTTTTTATAATTATTACTTAGGTCGCGTTTGGTTGTCAAGAAAAGATTTTTTTTTTTCAACTGATGGTTAAAATTTCTCTGTTTCTTTCTGTTATAGAAATGGTACGATTCCTAAATTTCTAAATAACATTTTATAGTTTTGCTTGCTAGTGATAACAAAGTCTGCGAATCACTACTTAGTTCGCGTTTCGTTGCCGAGAAAGTTTTATAGGAATTTTTTCCCGAGAAAGTTCTATAAGAATTTTTTTTCGACAACTAGTTCTATAGGAAAATATTTCTCATGAAAAGAAAGTTACTATTTTTATTACCGATGGTTAATTACTTTGTACTAATTTCAGGTTTCTGGATATACTGCATGAGGCTCCTCTACTCGGTAACCGCAAATCCAGAAGCATTTTTGGGAGTATTTTCTACTGTTTTTTCTTGGCAAGTAGCTTTAAAACTCTGCTTTGTGGCAAAAACAAAGTCGTTTTTGTGTTGACTGGGCATTGCTGATTGTTCATCAACTTTAGGTAGGTTACGCGGTGTTGGCCGTGGGAGCTCCATGGATATTCCGTCCCATTCAGAGCTTGGTCTCACCGTTGCTTTGCAGTTGCAGTGTTGCTCTTTTACTAGTCACAGGTTTTTTTTAACCTTTAGTTAAATATTCTTGTTTTTTAACATGTATTTTTCATGGAAAGTGTCATGTTCGAATAGTGCATTTTATCTTTGAGCTTTGTGTGTAATGAATTCAATGCCTTATGTATTTTGGGGATGAGGCATACCTAAAACATATTTATACATGGTCCATTTTTTCGTCATTCTCCGTGGGCTATTAGAATGCCGGCTGTTGTTCGGTTTATGGAACCAAATTATGCGAACATGATATAGCTTGAATGTCTCTGGTAATTCAATTTTTATTATAGGGAGTCGATACAATAATGATCATATATGTCAATGTTTCAGGCATCTTTCAGCAATATCTGGTTTACCAAGTCCAGAAAATACGCTTGCAGGTGATCTTTATTATTTACCTGGTTGAATGTCTATTTTCCAATGTCTCTTGCTTTATAGTGAGGGTGCTCTCTCTCACATACACAACAACCCCCCCCCCCCCCCTCCCTCCCTCTCGGGTCTCCCCCTCCACACAAACAGAGGGAGAGAAAGAGAGTTCTGTTGGTCTTCTGGTTTGTGGAAGTCTCTTCAGAGTCTGATGCCCACGATGAAAAGAACTGCCTTTTGAATTGAAACCATGATTCGAATTGGTAAAAGAAAAAAGAGAAAGGAAAAAAGAAAGTGATCTTAAGACCATTAGTCTGTACTGGGGATGAATCTGTGTCTTACCCACAAAATCACATTTCCAGATAGGTAGTGGTGAACTTGCCAAAAGGATTTGACTATTTGCTTAGTAACTGCAAAGAGAGGATTTAGCTATTAAGATCCATTAATATATCTATCTTAGTGGCGATGGGATGTCAATTATTTTTTATTTCTTTTCTTATTCTCCATCTATTATTTGGTTTAAAAACCATCAGAAATTTGGTGATGTTCAACCAGGCTCTATTAGGTAAATAATTGTGGCGTTATGTGATTGGGAGAGAAGCTTGGTGGAGAATTGCGGTGGACTCCAAGTTTGACAGTTTATGGGGAGGTTGTTACTCCTTTGCGCCTGCAGGTGCCTTTGGGGGTGGGATTGTGGAAGAACATCAGGAAATGGTGGGATACACTCTTAGGCTTTTCTAGATTTGAGGTAGGGGATGAGGCCGGGGTCAAATTTTGGCATGATATGTGGTGTGGGGATACAACTCTTATTGAAGCTTTTCTTGTTTTATTTGGTATTGCTCGTGCAAAGGAAGCTTCTGTTGCGGCTAATTTGAAGCTCTTGGGTGCTATCAATGGAGCGTGAGCTTTTCTAGAGAGGTGCATGACTAGGAAGTGCATGTCTTTGCTTCTTCTTCTTCTTCTTTTCCAGGTGTTGTACTCAGTAAGTGTGAGAAGAGGTAGTGAAGATAGTCTGTGGTGGGTTTCCTCCAAAAAAGTCTTGTTCAAGTTCGGGTCTTTCTTTAGCTCTCTGGCTTGCTCTGTGGGGAGTCACTTTCCTTGGAAGAATGTGTGGCGGACTCAGGCTCCTATGAGGGTGACTTTTTTTTTGCGTGGTCGGCGGCTCTAGGCAAGATCCTTACTTTGGATAACCTCAGGAAGATGCATGTTATTTTGGTGGATAGATGTTGCATGTGCTAGCAAAATGAGGAATCAGTGGATCACCTTATTCTTCACTACGATGTGGCTTACACTTTGTGGAGTGCTCTCTTTACTTCTTCTTCTTCTTCTTCTTTTTTTAGATGACTCTCTTTACTTGTTTTGGTTTGTCTTGGGTTATGTCTAGGAGGGTTTTTGACTTTTTTTCTTGTTGGTGGACATCCGGAAGGCCGATGACGATTTGGAAGATGGTGCCAACATGCCTTTTTGGTGTTTAGTAAAGAAATAATAGTTGTTTCGGTAATTTGGAGAGGTCCTTGGAAGATATTTTAGCTTCGTTTTTTCATACTTTGTATTTTTGGACGGTGACTTTTGTGTCTCCTTTGTCACTTAGTTTTGGCGATTTTTTATTTTTTTATTTTTTCGCTTTTTAGTTAGTTACCTTTCGCTTTAAATAAGACCAGTTTATTACTTATCAAAAAAATAAAAACCATAACACGAACATTTGTCTTGTAGGGTTATTATAGTTTCAGCCAGAAGTTGAAGCATATTGTTCGCCTACCTTTTGCCATTACTGCATATGGTATGTATACATGTGTGTGTTTTTTTCTTTGGAATGTAAAAGAATATTTATGGCTCTGGATTAAGTTTTGTTTAATTGAGTTGCTAAGTACTCAATCTTCATCAGGGCCTGAGTATGAAGATAGTTTTCTGATTCCAGTAAAATTTGGTGTTACCTCTTCTCATGCTTTTATGTCTTCCAATGTGGAAATTCCAATGTCTATATGCAGTTCTTTATCTTTGCAATTTATTGTTATAGTTGTTATTATTGGTATTTAAAATATTTTGGCTCAATGCTAGGAACTGCTGCAATGCTACTAATCATGGTATGGAAACCCCGCATCAGTATTCTTTCCATCTCAACAATGCTGAGGTAAACATACCGTCTACTTATGATGCTCAGGATAGACATTTCTTCTGCTAGATATATTGCGTCATTGAATAAAATTGAGTTAAAAAGATGAAAATAGAGAGAATTTTCCTTTTTGAATGCAAACAATATCTTTTAAATTCAGATGAGTTTGAATGATAACAAAAAATTTCCCAGAGTACAGTTTGAAGTGCATCAGTAAAGGAAAAGACCAAGTGTAAACAGACAACAAATCCTGGGTTCCACATTCTATCAAATTAATTCATGCATTTTGATTCTTTTAGTGTCAACTCTATTATAATTGCGTATATAAATTAAAAATGATTTAACGTGAAGGAGTGGTTTGATTAAGTGGATTGTTTTAATGTCCAGAATATTTTTTTGGATATGTTTAATTTGCTAATAAGAAGGCTGAGGAATCATTTATAAGTTTCAATTTGACACTTTGATGCTAGGAAGCACGGATGCTGATTTACAGTTATGGATACATTGACCCGGCAATTTGTAGAAAATACGATATGGTCTGGTGGGGATATGCTAATAAATGAACATATTTTTTCTACATGTTCATAGTGTATCCAATATGTATTGGATACACTTGCGTTAAAAATATCATTTATAAATTTTGAATGCATTATTACAGTATTGGATATGTTTTGACAAGTACCCAAGTAATATTCTACCCCTGCCACATAGCTTTAATGGAACTGATGTGAAACATATCATGATCATGAATATTGAGATTTAAGTCTCCTAATTTTGCAGTCTCCAGTTTTAAGATTTAATATTGATTGCCAGGTCATGCTACTGTTGAGTATTGATAACTTCCTGCCCTATCTGTTGTGTAGGTTTTAATTATTAAGATTAGTATGAATGCTACTTCTCCAAATGCTATCCTCGTTTAGTCCACAATTGAATATTGATTGTTACTTTGTCAAACTCTGTACTGCTGATAAAATCTTGGTCACACATAAATCTGCAGGATTATTATGGTAATTGAAGCAATATGTGCTGGATCTTTTATGAGTGTCTATATTGGTGAGTTTTCACATTCTATGGAGGTTTTGAGATTTGAATTGATGTAATTCGTTTGTGATAGTTGATTTGGAAGTCTTTTCGTTGTCATACTAGAGGCCTGTTATTGAATCCCTTCTTAATAAAGGGTTGGGATGGGAAGTGCTACTCTTTTTTTAATATTTATATCCAAGGTTATAGAAAATAATTCTTGAATCCAACGTTTCTGCTCATAATAAGTTTAAAGAGTTGCTCAAACCTATGGGCCCTATTTGCCTTTCCAATGGACATTAATAAATAAAAAATGCGTAACTGTGCTCTTATGATCTCTGTCACTAGCCTGTATATGTGCTATCTGCCTATCTCCATATTATACTCTTAAGACAAATTATGAAAACCTCTGATATGGTTTTTGAGATAAACATGGCTCAATTTTTGTTTTTATTTCATTCCAACTGCGCAAATGTTTCTGGTTTGTCCAAGAGAAAAGCATGATTTTCTTTTGGAGAATATTTAAGATTCCAATATTCTGTTATGCCTTATGCTTTCGTCATTAAAAATCTTGCGTACTGTAGCATTATATCTTGCTGAAAAGTATGAAAAGTTTTCCTTGTGTCACACCTGTCTGGCTAATTCTGACACTATCGATATCTGCCCAAACAAGACCCTCTGCCAAGCACCTATTGATTGAATATGAGCTTGTAGATTCATGTTGTATCGGTTACAAGCTCCCTTAACTCTTTTCTAGTTAGGTGGTTCCTCTTATATAGTTCCAATGTACTTAGGGGCGCCTTATGCTTTTAAGAAGACTAGTTTATTACTTAAAGAAAAAAAAAAAGCTCCCTTAACTCTTTTCCATGTGTGTTCGGGGCTTGCAGGTTATGTACACCAGTACAATTCATTGAATTCTCAGCCTGATGTTTTAAAGTCACTATATTCTCCACTTCAACCATCAAGTTCTTTGGAAGGTTTGAGGTAATCATGGAGTCATTATTATTGTGTTTTTACTTCCATTTTCTGTATTCAAGCTTTTTAAGAATTGGAGACAATTTCATCCTGAGAATATTCGACATTATTTTGAATAATGATGCATCATTTAATGTATGTTTGTAAAATCAATGCTACTGGAGAGACAGGCAGAGTTTATATTCCCTGATTGTAGCACTAGCAATAAAATCTCTCTCTCTCTCTCTCTCTCTCTCTCTCACATACACACACACACACACTCTCTCTCAGAAACATCTATTACTTGGGCATATACAATGCAATATGTGATGCCATAATGTGAATTGTTTGGCAAAACAGATATCATGAAGGTGGTCGGCTCTCTGATGAGCAAATGGCTTTGTTGCAATATCAGCGTGAAAACCTTCATTTTTTGAGTGAGGAGGTACATGGTGATTTGAAATTTACATTTGCTAGTAATCAGTTCAATCTGTTGGTGTTTAGCTACTCTATTTTTCATTAAAAATTACACCCATTAATACACATGTAAATACAAATATTCACATATAAATGTGTGTTGGGGTGGTGGGTGTGTCGGTATGTATATTGTTATTAATTTCCAAACATGTGCTCATGCAGATTCTGCGATTGCAAGAGTGCTTAAGTAAATATGAACGGTCTAGTGATGGAAGCACACCTCAGGTGATTGTCATCCTAGCTAAATTAATATTCTTTTATCTGTGGAACTATGTAACTATAAGATATGATTTAATGAAGGATGCCTAAATGTGGGGAAAAGAAAAAATGTCCGTGTCATTGTGACTGAAGTGAGTCAAAACTACCATTATGGTATTGTTTGGCCATGGGAGATGTTAAATATTTAACCACTTAGAGATGATTTTCCCGTATTCTGTCAAATAAGAGCAAGCTGAATGTCTGTGTTTCCATAAGGAGAGTTCTATTGGCATGATAGTAGATCATGATGGTCAATTTTAACACCTCAAGGACAGCGAAAAGAATGATCTATAATTATATGGGAGTCTTGTTTACTCAATATTCATGTGTGCAAAGGCTTGTAACTTATAGGTATTCAGGGCACATTTTGTAAAGAACATGATTTATGATGGCCAGGAAGAGTAACTTTAGTAGCCTCTTTTAGGTGTCTATTTGAAGGAATTGATGCAATATCAAAATGAAATATAAGAATAATGATATGATTCCATATAGTGTTTGATATGTCCCTTTCAACTGATCCCCTTAACAAGTAGTTGAAAGGGGAATGGTTAGTTGAGGAATGGTCTTGTAAGAATGGTTAATGGCTCCACATGCAGGTTGATCTTGCCCACATGTTAGCAGCTCGTGATCAGGAATTACGGACACTTAGTGCGGAGGTAATAGCTGGTTGATCTCACTTGTTCATGGTACACTTTTCCAAATGTTCATCCCTCATGATGGTTTTGATTTTACTCTGCCCCTGGACAATGAACTTGATTATGATCAGAACACTTTTTCTCTGCCCCTGGACACTTGGACATGATTTGTTCATCTGTAGGCATTGAAAGTTCTATTAAGCAAATAGAATATAGAATTTGACGAAAATTAACTTTATATTCTTGCACTTAAAATGGATACTGAAGGGACTTATGTTGCAGGTGAATCAACTGCAGTCTGAGCTCAGGCTTGCACGGTCTTTGATAGCTGAGAGGGACGCTGAGATACAGCGTGTTCGTACTACCAATAATCAGGCAAGAATTAGCGTGTTGGCTCTATCTTCAATATTACGTATTTGTATAATAATTGTGGAAGACCTGAAACTCCTTATTATATCAATTACATGCTTATGTGATTTGTGTCATGGCTAGTATCTCTATTTAATAAGATTTTTAAACTTTTAATCTTGATTTGAATTTTTCTTTTAATTTTTTTGCGGGGTAATATTGAACAGTATGTAGAAGAGAATGAAAGACTAAGAGCTATTTTAGGAGAATGGAGTAATCGAGCAGCAAAGGTATTGTCTCATCTGTTCTTTCACCAAAATTGGTGAAAGATTATCAAATCCAACTCTGGTTTTCACTTAACTTGGTCTGGAATATCTTGCTGATGCAATCTCAAAATTGGATGTATTAAAAGCTTGAGCGAGCGTTGGAGGCTGAACGAATGTCAAATCTCGAACTGCAAAAGAAGATTGCAACACTGAGAAATCAATCAAATGCATCATCAGCAGAACCTACTGAGCACCGTGGAGCATAGTCACACTACCCAGATATATGCTTACCTTGACCCTTTTCTAGGTTGAATTGATGGAGGATAAACAAAGAAAGAAAAAAGAAGAAACAGAGTTCAAGAAGCGTCAACAGAAGGTCAAGTATAGACAGGTGTAGATGGTTGAATGTATATATATCTGTTTGCGGCAGCATTTTTTTTCCTTCCTCCGGCGGTGTGCCGCTTATAGTGATTGTTCGAGTTGCCCCTTGGCCATAGAGGCTTTATGGGAGACTCGTAAAATACCTAATTACCTATGTTATGCACTGATTACGGCAGTTCAGCTTCTTTCTTTTTTTCTTTTTCTTCTTCCATTTTTTTTTTTAAAAAAAAAAAAAAAAATTATTTAAGAAAGAAGTATAATTCAATTCTTGATTTTTCTGGCCAAGTTTTGTTAGTGTTACAATTTTCGGCAAATGTATGGTGCATGAACATTGGGTCTCTCCCACCGCTGGGTTGGATCTCGGGGGACAGCTTCCCCCCCTCCCCCTCTCGGGGACAGCTCCACCTTCGTAGGGAACCCTCCATCCATCAATAACCTCCTCCAACCCCGCAAAGATGGTCATGAGGTTCGTTAGTTCATTGCAACCCACCACAGTGCTGGAGAGGATGGGTTGCAGGGGACTCACCCACCTTCGCTAGGTGGGTCTCTCCAGCAAGCCACCTCTGCAAGGATGTAGGTGGGTTATTGAAGAACCTTGCCGGACCATCACCCTAGGAGAATTTTTTTTTCCTACCACTACCTCCCTTTTCTCTTTTTTTCTTCTTTTTTTTTTTTTGTAAAAAAAAAAAAAACAAAAAACAATACGTTAATTTTTTAATGGTAGATGGATGAAATTATTATTTTCACGATTTATGAAAGCCTAAGGAGCTCTTTGATAAAGATGGATCAAATGTGTATCCAACACGTTCACCTCCCAAATCGTTCCTAAAGTTTAGGAAATAAATATAGCTAATTTAGCATTGGGCATAAGAAAGAGCAAAAAGGTACGTAGAAAATTATGGAAACTAGCTGGTTGCCAATTAGAAGATAATGAGAATATGATATTCGGAAAGCAGAAAAGGGTATAATTTCACATGGATGTCTATAATGTGCAAAACAGCGTACCTGTCTACAAGACCTTTCAGCAAGACAACATGTACCAAATTTATGGCTCGAATACACCGGTAGGAAAGATTATTCTGTATTGTGTTCAATTACAATGGGCTGACATGGGTTGTTTCATTCAAAAAGAGACAGCCAAACACATCATTAAAGAAATCACGACCTTGAACAACTCCTCCCCCTCCAAATATAGATTCTGTATCATACTTGCATGCTCTTGTACAGTCCGGACAGTAAGTAACCTGCATAACAAACAACATGAGGGTACTATTTGGCGAAATGCATTGAATAGAAACTACCCAAAACGTGAAATCACTAATTGAGATGAGAATTCAGCTTGGATCTACTTTTAGTTAGAATTTGACTTGTAGAGATTGTGACATGTTTTCCTTATATCCTGTTTATGGTACACGTTCCAATCCCATGTCTGGTTTCAACTGAAATTGAATCCAAGCCAAACCCAATTGATGAATGAATAATGCCACTCTTCATACTCATTTATCACATTCATATCACAACAGCTGACATGGTGTATTTCAAGTGGCTTTCTATGTTAGCCACTGAATATATATATATATATATATAAGCCACTTAAAACACGTCGTGTGACATGAGTGTTATAAATTGGTGCGAAGAGTAATATTACTCATGATGAATAGATAATAGAGCTGAACATCATCCCATATAACAGAAGCTGGCATTCAGACTTCAAGGTACAAACCTCCAACAACTTTGGCTCGAAACAGCTATCGAGCATGATATCCACACCATAAATAGCCCTCGATCTAGGACTATGCATCTCCGGATGTACTGCAGTAGCTGAATCGAAGACTGATCGTAACAATTTTCTCACTCTCTGATGGATCTCCAACCATTTAACTGCAACAACAATAGGAATTCACACTTGAAGAGTTTTTATGAGAAAACCAATGATTTGCTAGAAGTTCCAAAAGCCCATTCACTTGGGAAGGCAAGCATAATAACTGACAAGCAAGCCTCACCTTGATGTTCCTGTTCAAATTCTGTCACAAACTCTGGCGTATACTTGTGACTGAATCTCCCACGATAGTTCTGGAAGCCATAAAAGTGGTCATAGAACAAAACTTAAAGCATACATTTAAGTGCAGAAACTTGCTTTCCAAATGAATGGTCAAAATTTATTAGGTTCCCTTTTACAGGTTAAATCCCATGGGGGTGTCCATAATCACATGGTGACCAGAAATTTTATACAGGATCTGGTTACTAAAACATGGTGCTTAGAACATACCATAACAGTAAAGTGCGTCTCGTATTCGAAAAAACTGTGCTTCTCTAAAGAATATGGGTTGTTTGCCAATCTAACCTGAAAATGCAAAAGAAAGAACCTTAATATCGATATCTTAAATGCAGTCCAAAATACGCCACAAAAAAATGTTCTTCAGTCATCTTTAGATAGTAAAGACAAAGGTTCATATCATATAGGCACCTATGAAGCATTACACCAAAGAAAGAAGCGCATACCCAGAACACGTCGGAAAGGAATATTTCTAAAGGGTTCATACCCCGAACCAGTACTATGTAACGAAGATCAAACTTCTTCCCATTAAACAAAGCAGGGTGCTCAATATACTTTTGGCATATTTTAGGACCGGTCTCCATGAGACGGATGATAGCGGTTAAATTATCAGTGACAGTTGTATCAATAGTTCGTGCCATGTTCCAAGGTTTTAAGATCCATAGATTGTTAAGCCCATCTCTTCTGCGTACATTATAGTCACCAATAAGTTGAGATAATTGAGTTTCAAGATTGTAAGTGGGCTGCAACCATTCAGGAGATCCATGTGCCTGTTGGAAAGAAAAAGATTCAATGTTAACATTCTTCCTTCTGACTTTTGATTATCCAAGCATGCCATTTAGTGAAAAGCGACTCTTCAAAAGTAAAGTATGCTCTTAATTTAACATTGATGATGGAAAAAAGGTCAGTTCGTTTAAAAAAGTGTCAACGCTAGCATTTACATGCAGAGTGAGTTTGCTTTCCTAACCTTCCGAATAGTTTCTGCCAAATGATGTTTCATGACAAGACAAGCCTCAAAAGGAAATTGGTTTATGTATTGCTGATCTGTTATTCTGGCAGCCTTCTTCATATCTTCATCCACCTGCATACCCGTCCATATAATATCAGCATCCTTAGGTTCAGATGCTGTAAGCAAAACAAATCACAAAAGAAAACTTTTAGAGCAGAAAAAAGCATAATTGAAAAGGACAAAAAAAATGACAAATATGAAATAAATTATATTCAATCAAAGAGTAATGCTAGAAACCTTATTCCATAATGCTGCCGTGAGGGGCCCTACCAACACTTAGATTTTTTATTTTTTTTAACAAGAACCGATCCAAGGGTTGGTTGGGACTGCACTTCAGCATTGTGGGATAAAAATGAGGTATATAGCATTACTCTTCAACCAAAACCACCACACCAAATACATACACCAAAGTTTTCCTTATTATTGTGGGAGACTTAAATGCAGATAGCAGTTATGAAGCTGGCAATATATACCATATCCTTAGCAACATCTTGCAGATGCATAATCATCTAATTACTTTACATAAAATACTATCGGCATATTACACATTAAAACAAAACTATCAAAGAAAATAAGTACATTAAATGAAATATAAAGGAGAATTGAAAACAATGAAACAGAACACATACTGATGACAAATTCTGGACGTTTCAAAAACTCTTCAACATGAGGTATATCAGTGTAAACACGTAAAGCAGGTCCATCAGTACGATGTATACTTCTAGTTGTAGAAGACTGTATGGATGGAGAAATCAAACTTTTCGATTCCAAGTTTTGACAGTGTTTCTTGTACTCCTGAAATGATAAATGTAGCTTCAAACTGAGCAACAAGACTTGTATTAAATGGATAATAACAGTGAATCGCAAGTTAAAATAGAAATAGGAGACAATACTTGAATAAAATAATTCTCCGGTGTATGAAACCAAGCTGAGAGTCTGGCAGAACGTTGTTTGTCCTCCCCAATACCAAAAAGAAAATCACGGGTACACTCATCTCCTTTTTCAACATTCTGAGTTGGCCATAGTATAGAAAAGCTGAAGATAGGGAAAATAGGAAAATATTAGGTGTTTTGAAGACTTTGAGAATTCCATGGAGGATATTGTTGCTTCGTTTTTTTTATGTTGCATCTTTGGACGGAGGCTTTTTTGTCACCCGTGTCTATTAGTTTCTCTGATTTTCTTGTTCGTTTTTCTTTGCCTTCTTAGGTATTTCCTTGTGTATACTTCCAGTGTACTTAGAGGGGCGCCTTACGCTTTTTATAAAATATCATTTACTTATCAAAAAAAAGGAATTATTAATGTCAATAATTTTGCTAGTATCATTGGATTTACAACAAAGGCAAAGCAGCATCAAAACGAAAACCAAAAACAGTCCCACATGTATTTATTTACACCAAAAGCACAAGGATCATAAAGGTGCTTAAATTAATTAAATGGATGAATCAAGAATTAGAACATATACCTTGTAACTTTACATATTTCAGTACATAATCAAACATGGAGAATCTTGCAAAGATAAAATGTGAAACTTGTCTACAAAATGACAAAAGTAGTATCTGCAACAAATCTGCGAAGTAAAATGAAGAAAGATAAAAAGACAACCTCACAGCTGATGCAAGATTTCCCTCTGGCATGTAGAGAAAAGGAGCCACCCTGAAATTGGGCTCATCACTGTGCCTCAATGCTGAACCTAGTTCATCCATCACATACCTACAAAGAAATCCAAACAATTGAATACAAAGCAAGTTATTTATCAATTCGTAATGCATGAATTCATTCAGAGGTCCTTAAATCCCTACCAGACGGAGGTTTCATCAATCTTTTCCTCATCTGCAAGTCTATATGTCATCAAATATAGCCACATAGCATTTATAATACGATCGGCAAGAGGCTCCTCAGCAGTCCACTCAGGAAGATGTGGCTGAAGCATCGAATCAATCACGTGCTTTCCAGTTTCTAATATCTTTGATGCATTGACACCATTCAGTTCAGAAAGCTTCGGAAGAGATTCAAGAATCTCAATGGCACTTTCTCCAAGGGGCCCAGGAATATCCACCTGCAAAATAATTTAACTTCTGAAGACCCACAAATTTTCCAATGCCTTCTTCAACAAAAGTGTCTCCACATCATATACCACTGTGGCTATATCAGACAAAACTACCTCCAGAGACTGTAAGCATGGAAATCCCTTCAGGACTTCCAACAAGTCACCAACTGAATTCTGTTCCAACGGATTCCCCCGAAGATTCAAGTACGATAGAGATGGCAACTCAACAGGTGAAAAAGCCTGGAAAAAAAAAAAAAAAGAAAGAAGAAGAAGAAGAAGAAAAAGAAAAAAGAGGGAAACAGAACGAGATCGGCAATGAGAATACTATTTTGACCAATTTATCATCTAAAACTATACATCTGAAATCCAAAAAATCAAACTTTGTCCTTTTTTCTTTAAATTGGCAACCAGATATCAAAACTATACCTAGGGATGTACAAGCAGGGCGGTTATTAACCAGAAATAACCGGTAATCGCTAATAACCCCCAACAACCACTAACTGGAGAAACCGAGAAACCAGAAATAACCGAAAAATGGGATAACCAAGTACCCGGTTGCAGTTACCAATTATAACATTTTAAAAAACCGGTTAATAAACGAGGTAACCAGTAACCGATTTTTTTTATTATATATAATTATAATTTTTATATATATATATATAAAATTAACTTAATCATCAAATGTGTATATTAAGGATTTATCAATTTCTCTCAATAAAACCAATAATATCACATAGTCATCAACATACAAAGATCCATATACATTTTTCATAAACAATCCATTAGATAAAATGTTGGACATGGAAACTTGATCAAAACCCATCAAATAAGCGAAACACAATCAAATCGCAAAAACCATCTTACCCACAAGAGAGAGAAGAGTAGAGAAAGTACCTAAGAAAAGCTTCACTGATTTTGGAATTCCTACGCCTTGTAAAGAGAAATAGAGAAGACGAGAGAGATGAAGTTTTATGAGAAGTGAAAATGCTTTGAGTCTAAAACAAAAAGAAGGGAAAGACATTGCCATACAGAAAAGGAGGAGGGGGTATGTGTGAACACAAGATCACACATTTCTGTCTTATTTAGAAAGGTGGTTCCAACGAATAAGTCTATGATAGTAAAAGAAAATCTTTCTAAATATTCGAGTTTCCTGCTTGTCTGGATAAATTGTTTGGTGCCTGAGCCAAATGCAGGATACATCATGTTCTTAATGAAATCGTAAGAACCTCTTTGGGAAGAGACAAATTTTTATTTATAATCGTTTTATTTATATTGAATGAATGGTGATAGTAGTATTTACTATTTAGTATTTAACATTGAATATTGAATGGTCAAATATTGGATTAAAAAAAAAAATTGAAAAGATTCAACAATATATGAAAATCAATTATCGAGTTAATAACCAGTTTTTAATAACCGGATAACCAGCGGTTGGTAAAAACCGCAACCGGTAAAGGTTGCGGTTATTAAAATAGGAATAACCAGGGACTCCGGTTGCGGTTGCGGTTATGACCAAATAACCGCAACCGCAACTAGTTGTACACCTCATTGCCAGTAGAGTAATTACGAGGCAACCCCACTGCAATGTACCATAGCTTGAAGCTCTTATCTACTTAATAGCCAATGCCTAACAAAAAATAACTCTGCCAATAAAATACAACATATAAACACCCAACAATCTACATGAAGAAAATACGAAACGAAAATAGATGGTGCTCAAACCTTATTGACCAAATTGTGAATACATCTATTCGAAACATCCATAGAGTCACACTCTCCAATGGATAGTCACCACCACGGACATTGCCCGCATTATCCTTATCATACACTCCTCCACAGAAGCCCAATGCCCACTCACCAAATTTGGCAGTGAAACGTGAGTTGTAGATTTCCAGTTTCGGCAACCCTCGAATAACCATATCCGCCAGTTGATCCCCACTAGAGAGAGAGAGAAAGAAAAAAGAAAAAAGAAAATAAAAAAAACTTAGTCCTCTCTTCTAAGGATCAGGATTCTCTAGATTCTCTAGAGTAACGCCGTGTTATTAAAATGTAACTACTCTATCACCTCAACATACAATTCAAAAAAATTTAAAGGATCTCTCCAGAACTAGTAAACAGTGAGATAGCAAAATACGAGTCATTTAATTTAAAATGATTATTAGGATTTAAGAAGTACCATCTTAAGAAATTTGGCCTCCTTTGATAATGGTTTCGAAAATACTTTTCTGTTTTTAAAACCAAAAATAAACTTTTCTCAAAATCATTGACAAACAATTCATAACACAAAACATTTTTCACATTTATTACACGTCAAAACACTTTTTCTAACCAAAACCAAAAACCGCTATTCAAAACCATTATCAAACATAACCTGAGAATCCTCATCCTAGTAAGAATAATAACAATTTCCCCACTACAAATCCAAAAGAATAACAACAATTTTCCAAGAATCAGCTAACATTACCAATTTTGAACAACAGGATTATTGTTGATCCAGAGCGCTCTTAGGTTTCCAAATTTAGTAACTTCCCGGGCAACCATTCCACATTCTCAAGCTTGTTCCCGCAAAGACTCAGTGCAAGTAAATCCTAGTTACGCATAGCCAAAACAGAGCACATATAAATATCGATCGAAATTGCTCTAAATGCCAAAAAAGAGCTGAAAAGGCACAAACTGTCACACCGGAAATCTACTGGATAAATCGAGGACAAGAGCATGTGATCATCCAATGCCAAGCTCCTCAAGCTCCAGCCACAAAACGCCGCCGTTTCTCCTTTCTCTTCGCATTACTGATTTCGCTTTCAATCGTTTCTAAGACCCCCGGTTCGGCGCCGTTTTGATGCGAAACTCCGTCCACTGCTTCCTCGCTCTCTTCCGTGTCCTCCACACACATCGAGCCGCCATCCTCTCCAGCCAATCCCCGAACTTCCCGCAACTGTTAAAAACAAAATTAAAAAAATTAAAATTAAAATAATAGAGGAGAATGGCAATGGTGAGAATATGTTGAAAAGTAGGACTTGTTTGTAGGCGTCGGAGAGGCGGAAGGTCCAGGCGTGGTCGATGAGGAACACGTGAGAGTGCTTTGGAATGGAGTCCGAGGTGAGGACGAGCCGCCTCTGACGGCCGTCTTCGCAGGTTTCGATTCGGAAGTGGGCCCCGCCGTCGAAGGTCTCTGACGAGAGCTTCTGGAAGAGCTGGAAGTGCAGCGACTGATGGAGCCCCGACGCCGCCAATAGCAGCCCATGGACTTTCACGAAGTCCTCGTAGGTTTCCACTCTCTTGCCGCCGGGCATTTTTGCTTTGCTGCTGAAACGGAGTCACTTGCGAGTCTACGAGGGTTATCAGTGTGTTCTTCACCGTGCTGCTCGAACAGTTTGGGAGGCTTTGGACGGCGGCGTTTTGTTTGGGGAGGCTTCTGCTTACGGTTCAGGGCTTTCTTAGGTCGTTTGACTTTGCGATTTCAAAAAGCGATTTAAAATTATGATTTTAAAATGTGATTTAAAAAAAATGATTTTTAAAAATGCAGTTAAGCGTTTGGCAAAATCGCAGTTTAGCATTTAAAATTACTTAGCCTTTAAAATTCTGCGTTTTCAAAAAAGCATCATCTTACCTACGATTTGAAAAATAGATTTTTTATGTTTCAAATCAATTTTTAAAAACGTAGTTTCCAAACATTTATGTTCTGCGATTTAGTTTAAAACATATTTATTGTCTACGAAATCAAATTTCAAATGCAATAGAGTAGTGCGCTGTGTAACACCGTTTATCAACAATTTTTTTTTTTTTTTTCAATATTTTTATGTTTGATACGAACGAAAATTATAATCAAACCCAAAATATTTTCAGTTGACTAATAAAAACTTATTTAACTTTTCGTAAAATTATTCTTATTCTTATTATTTTTAAATCTTAAACCATTTTTTTATTCTTCTTCG